>NQII01004186.1:38114-48205 GCA_002778355.1 Clitarchus hookeri
CATTTTTTTCCCCTTCCACCAACTTGTTTGCTTTTCACTTGAATGTGCCGCAGTTCCATTGGCCTGTTCCGTCTTTAATTGAGCACTTTTCAAATAAGCCCCTAAAAAATTCCTAGCATTTAGGCTGGAATTCATAGTCGAAGGCGTGTTTGGCTAATAAGTCATACTTCATGAAGTAATGCTTATTCTTTAAGTATTACTTATTTGAGTAATGAATTTATTAATAGCTTCTTGACGAAGTAATTCTTCTAGAAGTATTACTAGTTTGAGACAAGTTTTACTTCATGAAGTAGCCAAATATGTATAATATCAGTACCGACATAACACTNTACTAGTTTGAGACAAGTTTTACTTCATGAAGTAGCCAAATATGTATAATATCAGTACCGACATAACACTAATAAAATTGCTATTTTATTCACAGCAATCGCCTATATAAATTAAATATTTACATTGGTTTGTTACTTTTAGTTCGTAAACTGGCAATTTGAAAAAGAGTTGAATTAGTTACATCACACATTTGAGATTAAAATAACCATGTGTGCAATGAAACGTGTTTGTTTTATGTGTTATGTAATATTTTCCCNTAATAAAATTGCTATTTTATTCACAGCAATCGCCTATATAAATTAAATATTTACATTGGTTTGTTACTTTTAGTTTGTAAACTGGCAATTTGAAAAAGAGTTGAATTAGTTTCATCACACATTTGAGATTAAAATAACCATGTGTGCAATGAAACGTGTTTGTTTTATGTGTTATGTAATATTTTCCCGGACGTTTNCGGAAGTTTGTTAGCCATAGTTAAAAAAAACGCACTTGACGTGCACACTTGAATATATAAATGATAGCATAATATGAATGTTGTTTTAGCGACGTATCGGTTCATTTATAACCTACGAGACCTTGTGATCATAAAATTTTGAGCATTTCCGTCCATCGTCAATAATCGCAGTTCCACGAACAACACTATCGATCGTGAAAGTGCTTGCTCGCTTCTCCTGCCATCGTCCAGCCAACATAACCTCTGTTTCAGTGCTCTTCTTGAAAACACGTTCAGTCATAACCTAGCTGGTTTGGGCACGTACTTGTTTGGTAGTTTTATGTAATATAAATTGTACAGTGACCCTGTTTTGTGTACTAAAATTTATATTGTGATTTATTTACTAGCCTTTTGTCAGAATTCAAGTTAAAATGTTACCAAAATATTCGTTTGGAAAAAAAAATTGATTCGCTTCAACGTAGTGAACATTGCGCTTTCATAGTAATTAAATATGTTGGTTTTCGTGAAAATTTCTAATCTAAGATTTTTTTATTTGGAAACGAAAAGCTGTTTTCTTGTTGAATCTGAGTGAGCTACATTTTTACCAAAAAATGATAGGCGGTTTTCTTGTTAATCATCTGAAAGTGCGATTGTTTTACAGGTAAAGAAAAGAGGTTTATTTCACGTTAAAGTGTGCAGCATTTTCATTTTCCCGTTTGTCCTATGTAATTATGTAAATTATATTCGTGTTTCTGTAAAATATTTGAAAGAAATAACATTTGAAATGAAAATGGCTCGTGAATAAACCGGTGGTAATATAAATTTTCAGTGCTTAAGTTCACAACGAAGAAGACTTGATGNTTTCAGTGCTTAAGTTCACAACGAAGAAGACTTGATGAAGAACTGAAGACACTGAGGAGCCAAAACAAACTGGCATGCCTGCCTAATATCATGTAGGGCCCCCGCGAGCACGCAGAAGTGCCGCAAGACGACGTGGCATGGACTCGACTAATGTCTGAAGGTATGCAGCATGAATCCTGCAGGGCAGTCCACAAATCCATAGGAGTGCGAGGCTTTGGAGATCTCTTCTGAACAGCACGTTGCAAGACATCCCAGATA
Source organism: Clitarchus hookeri (assembly GCA_002778355.1). Lineage (NCBI taxonomy): Eukaryota > Metazoa > Arthropoda > Insecta > Phasmatodea > Phasmatidae > Clitarchus > Clitarchus hookeri. Next base: position 39,997 of record NQII01004186.1, read on the forward strand.
TGCTCAATAATGTTCATGCATGGTGATTTAGGTGGCCAATGGAAGTGTCTAAAGTCAGAAGAGTGTTCCTGGAGCCACTCGGTAGCAACTCTCGATGTGTGGGGTGTCGCATTGTCCTGCTGGAATTGTCCACGTCCGTCGGAATGCACAATGGACATGAATGGGTGCAGGTGATCGAACAGGATGCTTACGTATCTGTCACCTGTCAGAGTCGTATCTAGGCGTATCAGGTGTCCCATTTCACGCAAACTGCACACGCCCCATACTATGACAGAGCCTCCGCCAGCTTGAACAGTCCCCTGTTGACATGTAGGGTCCATGGATTCATGAGGATGTCTCCATACCCGTACACGTCCATCCGCCCGATACAATTGGAAACGAGACTCGTCAGACCTGGCAACATGTTTCCAGTCATCAACAGTCCAATGGCGGTGTTGGCGGGTCCCAGGCGAGGCGTAAAGCTTTGTTTCGTGCAGTTAACAACAGTACACGAGTGGGCCTTCGGCTCCGAAAGCACATTTCAACGATGGTCCGTTGAATAGTTTGCACGCTGGCACCTGTTGATGCCCCAGCATTGAAATCTGCGCCAATTTGAGAAAGGGTTGCACGTCTGTCACGTTTAATGATTCTCGTCAGTCGTTGTTTGTCCCGTTCGTTCACGATCTTTTTCCGGCCGCAGCGTTGTCGAAGATTTAATGTTTTACCGGATTCCCGATATTCACGGCACAGTCGTGAAATGGTCGTACGCGAAAATCCAAATTTTATCGCTACCTCGGAGGTGCTATGTCCCATCTCTCGTACGCCAACTATAACACCACGTTCTAACTCACTTAAATCTTGATAACCTGCGTAACATCGTCGTCATTGGCTAGATCTAACTTTGTCAGACGCTTGTTGTCTTATATAGGCGCTGCCGACCGCATTGCATTACTCTGATTGGTTCCATACCTATGTTATTTGCATACCCACGCCTATACCAGTTTTTTTTTGGCTCTCCAGTGTATGTGAATAAGCAATAATTTTTTGTTTATGAATACTTCGGAAATTAGTAAAACTTATTTTGAGACTGCGATAGTAGAATGATTATAATGAGTCGGGCATAATGTATTTTAAAACTGGCACCCAGCCCAGGCGCCAGTAGACATGTTGTGACGTCACCCAACTGTCATCTTAGATCTGGCTGACCTTGACCTTGACCCCATGACCGTGATCTTGATTGACTTTAAAAGCACAAATCCAAAAAATTGCAGAAAAATTATAAAATCCCCTAAAAATTTATAAATAAATCTAAAAATAAAAAATACTCAATTATTTTAAAATAATATTTAAAGATGTACATGTGGAATCTCCGGGGTTCGATGGCAGGTGGATCGACTAAGTTCCCGACACGACCGACCCTCGCCAGGTCGGCCGGTGTCTATCTCGTCATCAATGTTAGATGACTAGAACCTTGAACGCATTCGCGTGAGCTTGAATGAACTTGAACACAAAAAAATTCCACAAATCTCAAAAAATTATAACAAAATGTTATCAAATTCCTAAAAAACACTTGGCACTTGACTCAAGACTCAAGACCCAAGACCCAAAACCATTTAACCAAGATCCTTGACCCAAAACACTCGACCCTTGACCCCAAGACCCTTGACCTTAAGCCCAAAACAAATTCTAAAGAAATAAAAAAATTTTTTTACAAAAATTAAAAATTGATAAAAAAGTAATTAAAACGTATTTTATTTATGAAAACTTAGGTAACCGTACTTTGCTGCTCATATCGTTCTGCTTGCTCTTAAANTAATTAAAACGTATTTTATTTATGAAAACTTAGGTAACCGTACTTTGCTGCTCATATCGTTCTGCTTGCTCTTAAATTTAACCACATACAGGATTTAACCATGCACACAACTAGAATTTTATTTAGGTATAAGTATGCTACTTAGATTTTTTTATATATGTATATGTGACCAATTCAAACCCTTCATACGTGTAGCAACCAACTGCCCAAGTCATGTAATAATCGTGGTATGGATCGGCATCTAAAAAAACTTGTATAGATATAATTGGCATTAATTGTAATACCAATAGTGCTAGTCCCTTGAAACATGGAATTTACGAGGGAGATAAACAGTCTTATCTCCCATGGTCTTCTTGAACATAAATCCCTCGATCGCTTAATCTTCCCATCAATCTTTCCTCCAATCACTCCATCAATCTTTCGTAATCTTTCCAGCAATCTTACAATCTTTCGTCCAATCTTTAAATCTTTTCAAAAAAATGTTCTATCACTCTCGCAATCTTTCCATCAATCTCACAATAGTATCCCTCAATGTCCCAATTTTCCCATCAATCTTTCGTCCAATATTTCGTTCAGTTATCAATCCATAATCAGTCCATGTGTGTGTCATCTGTCCCCCATCCATACATATTTTAAAAACATTTATTACACAATTGTACATGTCGACACAATTAATGTTTTGTGTACAGTCAACTATCCATGCATTTTATATTCTATATGCGAATAATTACTTTAATAGGCGAGTGCTAGTTGCGCCACTTTAAAGTAATGAAGGACAAAAAATTAAAACACAATTCTTTTATTTTTTAAATATTATTTTTTTGCACATTACAAGTCTATCACATCACGCAATATATCCCCGATACTTCAGTGCATCGATGATTGAAGATATCTCAACAATGCGTGAGAGATCCNATCACATCACGCAATATATCCCCGATACTTCAGTGCATCGATGATTGAAGATATCTCAACAATGCGTGAGAGATCCCCTCGTTTTTGAAGGTCAATCAAATTTCTGGGTCTATCAAAAATTTCATTCGGAACTTCGGCAAATATGCGACGAGCGTTCTGGAACGCCTTCTGCCTTCTTTGCACCACTTTTCGAAGGAAACTCGTTAGTGAAATATGTGGGAACTTTGAGAAAATCAGCATAATCTTCAGCACCATCACTGTCTTCATATATATTTTCATCAATGCTGTCTTCATGATCGTCTTCACCTCCTGTTCCATCCTCAACATAAAGTTTAATTTTCTTTATAGGAGATGCATGGCCATCGTCAATATTTAGAACCGACGACCGTTTATTCTGAAGTTCACCGATTTCACGCGAAAGTCTTGAAAGTGTACATTTCGCGCGAACCTACTCTACTGCACTTATTCCTTCTTTAGTATTAAACTCTCTCATCATAATCGGCCGTCAAATCAGTCCCCATCGATGCAACAAGATGTATTGGCGGCAACACTTGCTGACTCCCAGTAGACGAATTCTTGAAGATCTCGGTAGGTTGGTTTAATGTCTCGCCTTGCATAAACTGCATGGGACCAAGGTTGCAATGCTTCATCGCGCGAAAAGGACTCTTCGTAAAGGCCGTTCTCTCATGCCGACAAGCATTTTGAGCATAGGTGAAAAGTCGTTCGCAGAATCGGCACTGGCGACAACCAATTAGTGTTGCACGTCGCGGCTCCGTGATCATTGAGGAAGAAGGCAGGCCTTCATATTCGCAATTCATCTTCGTGGTATGACGATAGAGCGCTTCCAAATCGATGTTCACCTCACGGTGACAGAACGACAACTGTCATTTTTCTATATAAATGTGATACTTTTCACAGTAAAGAGCTTAGCTTCTGCCCACAAAAGCCCTTATACCATATAATACATATCTCAAAAAATATGGGAACTCTGTGAGAAAACCCACATACTCGTTCGCCCCAGGAAAAAAAGCATATAATCGAAAATGAGATAATAATATGCATATAAAATAAATTTAAAACTATTTTATATTTCTATGTTTTCATATACATAATTATGTTTTAAAAAAATNAATATGCATATAAAATAAATTTAAAACTATTTTATATTTCTATGTTTTCATATACATAATTATGTTTTAAAAAAATTAAAAATAATTTAAATATTTTTATTTTTTTATATGTTTAATTATGTACAAAATAAATTAAATTACTTTNAAAAAAATTAAAAATAATTTAAATATTTTTATTTTTTTATATGTTTAATTATGTACAAAATAAATTAAATTACTTTTATATCTCTATACTTTTATACACGTAATTATATATAAAATAAATTTGAAATAATTTTTATTTATATACATATGTATAAAATAAATAAAAATTATTTTATATTTCTATAGATATATATGTGTGAAATAAATTAAAAATTATTTTATGTTACTTTATTTCTATATTTAGTTATTTGCGTTTTTTCAGGAAATACCATTAAAACAGATGGTAGAGCGAACTTCAAAGTAATCCGTTCGAAATAATTGTACAAAAGTAGGCATTTCTTTCAGTGGTTGAAATAAGGGTTCTTAAAACAATATTTAAAATGTTGCGTGGGCAAGCACCGGTTTCGATGCAGACATTTCTACAACCTGAGACGAGGGAACTGTACGCTATACCTGATGGCTCCCGCCTTTCTGGCGCGTGAACTGCGTTGTAGTGTGTTTGAAATACTCGTTTTTATACGAGACTATGAAACATGCATCCAGTGTGCTCATCTACAAAAATAACATACTGTTTAGACGAGGGCTGTTGAATGCTTTCAATACGTCAAGCACATTAAAATGATCATTTCAGAATACTCCAAAATGGCAAAAATAACTGCTTTTTCAATGCGCTGTATCTCGAAATATACGTGTCAGATCCATACTAAACTACTCAAGGGCCCTGCTGTGAACCTTCATATGGACCAACCAATAGAATAAAAGCGTCACTGCTGTAAGTCCCATAGGTACACGCAGTGCGACGAGAACACTACACGCCAGGCCAGAGCCTTGCACTTAGCGGCGATGGCGCGCTTGATGTGCGTGGCAGTGTCGACCATATCGCTCCCGCGCTTCTAAGCCTCAAATGCGGAAAATAGCGCTAGGTAGGCGGGAGCCTTAAGCAGATGTGGTAGCTGAGCAAGTGGAGAAGGCGACCCGACAAAGAGATATTATAAAGAGAACTTTCCCCACTGCTGGCAGCGTGAACCACCAGAGACCTGGTGAAGACGAACTTCTTACGCAGTAAAAAAAAAACATGGGCTGCGTAAGCGCAAGGGAATGTGATGCCGCTGGTTAGCGGTTTCTCGGAGATCTCCCGTTATTCCCGCTCTTGCATTCCGGCGTTGCTCCATACTCACCTCTCTTCACCCTCATCGGCTCTCAAGACCCCGATGATGAGGACCGCCCAAACCTCTCTATTCTGCGCATTAAAAGCATCCTACTTGCTCTCAACCAGGCTGAGGCAGGGGTATCACCCTTGAGCCCCCTCCCCTGGAACTTGATTTTACACAAAATAAAATGAGATAATTTTTAATGGAGTAACTTTGTTTTATTGAGTCCCATACATAGCATATCAACAGAAATTTGCAAAAATTGCTTACATAACCCATTCACTTAGTACTGACATTTGTAAGTAGCATTTAAAAGTAATGCTTACTGAATAGTCTATTCATGGTTACTTCCAACTTTTCTGAAGTTCTACTTAAGATCTACTATCAGATTATTCCTCCGCCTCGTGCAAACAAAGCGCAACCAAATCTAGAAAATTACACAAAGGGTCAACGCACCGCATATGTGCGCACTCAGTTTCATAATATTTTGAACGAGAAATATTTCTTACTAGTCGTTATCAGTAAATATATGTTTTATCTGTTTTAAGTTATATTAATTGTAAATGAAATATTATAATTTATAAAATACATCTAAGGAAAAGTTCAGTTTAACCAAAAATAAAATACCTACTTTTATTGTAACGAAAGTGTAAAACCCTTCTGATACCTGGCATATTAGGAAAGAACGAAACGTATCATGCATGAGGCGATTTTTCGAAGGTTTCATTCAAAAAGTTATAACGCAATGCACAGTATCACATCTTCTCCTCAAAAAGGCCGTCTCCTTAGGGTTTCTATACCCGTCACTGTACTCAACCACATATCTAAAACAAGTGTCTGTATGTTGCGCTGACCTGAGTTTGTTGACTGAGAGGATATTCATCAGCGACAAGAAGTAGAACTTCCGCTGGCTCCATGAGAGGTCGACTGCAGATGGAGACGCCAAAACAATCGACTTCGCATTGTAGACGTCGTTACGCAGCCATTCAACGCAGCACAAAGCAGTATTTTCACAAATCTCTGTTCTGAAACATACCAACTCAACATCTACGAAACTTGTCTACGGGACTGTGTGGAATGTTTATTGCAAAGTTTACAGCCATCAAGTTCAATAACCACGGTCAAGTTCCACAGCATGACGAAACGTTGAACACCAGTGCAGAGACTTGCGCATAGAGGCGATGTAATCGTCGATGTGCGTACCAGTTTCGTCCTTGTCTCGACTCGGCGTAGTCTTGTATGGCCATTTCTTCCGGGTAAGGGTGACGACTAATGAGTAGAGACCTGAAGAATTCGCGGATTCATTTTGGGACAAGCTAGTATTCAAAACACGTGCGTTGATATTACTTCAGCCATTGGTCCACGCGGTATTTGACACCTCCTGGAGAACGGTGTCCAATTGTCGCCTACCACTGTGACGGCAGACAACCAATGCGCAGTTGATACCGGCATATTTGTACATAAGACTGTAAAGTCTAGCCTGCAGGAAATTGAACTNTGTGCGTTGATATTACTTCAGCCATTGGTCCACGCGGTATTTGACACCTCCTGGAGAACGGTGTCCAATTGTTGCCTACCACTGTGACAGCAGACAACCAATGCGCAGTTGATACCGGCATATTTGTACATAAGACTGTAAAGTCTAGCCTGCAGGAAATTGAACNGCAGACAACCAATGCGCAGTTGATACCGGCATATTTGTACATAAGACTGTAAAGTCTAGCCTGCAGGAAATTGAACTCGCGAATTTTTCAGGTCTCTACTAATGAGGCCTTTTTACAATTGTGCGACAGTTTGACGGAGACACGACACTGTGCAACCTTCGCTCGCATACTACCTGCCGTCGTTCGTCGAGTTTGCAATAGCGCGGCGTTGTCGTTGCGTTTATATGCGCTACTGCCATCTATCGTCGTAAGTGTAAACTGAAATGAACGAAACCGGGAATAATTAGGCAAGCTTTTAAGATTATTTTATTTATTTAAATGATGGTGTTAGTTTAGAGCGGTTTTGCTATAACACATATGGATCTAAACGAAAGAAATAGAAACATCTCCTCTTCAATTTTCTATACAAAAATTGACAACTGGAATAAAATAATTAACAATCGGCTGTATGCACTTGACTACATGTTTCAGATTTATAATATGGGCTACTGGTTTTTAAGTAATAGTAAGTTTCCTATAAGTATTTGATTTTTAAATAACACGCAGTTGAATGGATTACTATATTCAAATCCTCACTACACGCACACCTACGTTTTTTTTTACAAACATACGCTATTTTTATTCTCCTTCCTTGTCGCATGCGCGTTAGAACTAATTTTATCGCACACTGTCGCGTCGCCATAGTCTGCTGGCTCGCCTCTGGTTGGCCAGTCACTTTTGTCGCACTGTCGCTGTCGCACTGTTGTAAAAGGCAGTTACGGGAGCCAACGGGCGGCGATGCAGCGACCAGTGCGGGGCGTGGCCATCGGGAGAGCACAGTCTGCGACTGACCGGCTGGCAAAGTGCCACTTGATGTGTGAGTGCCGGAGGTGTTTGATTATGTATGACAAGTGGGTGTTTCAAATATGTTATTCGCAATCGCTGATTTTACTCGTTGCCCGACATTTTAATCCACAACGCACCGTGGGTAATGATAAACTTCCACAACGCGTTCTGTACAATTATTTCCGCCACTGAGCATTTGAAACTGCCCACTACGCGTTGTGGCTATTGCATTTTGCTCATTAGCACAAACAAAATTGCTTTTCCCTTTGTGGCCACTAAAAACTACCCACAACGAGAAATGAGTATCCTTATACCCACAACGAGAAATGAGTATCCTCGTACCCACAACGAGATATGAGTATCCTTGTACCCACAACGAGATATGAGTATCCTTGTACCCACAACGAGATATGAGTATTCTTACCGTACCCACAACGAGATATGAGTATCCTTGCTGTACCCACAACGAGATATGAGTATCCTTGCTGTACCCACAGCGAGATATGAGTATCATTGTTGTACCCACAACGAGATATGAGTATCATTGTTGTACCCACAACGAAATATGAGTATCCTTGTTGTACCCAC
>NQII01004186.1:60260-126274 GCA_002778355.1 Clitarchus hookeri
GTGAATACGAGTAGCCAAAGTACTACAGTACCACACCTCTAAAGTTTTGATGTTGTGTATTTGTGAATATAGACACGAGACAATATATTCGTACTTCAAAATACAACTGTAATAGTCTACCTCATTACAATTCCCACAACCCCCACGCACTTTATAGTCGGTGCCTGGGGGACATTAACTCTGACCATATAAGCCACCATGTCTTCTACAGTGGCGGTACCTGCGTTGAGTTAATTTACTACCCAACGTGAGGCCTAGATAAGCCTGCAGTAATATACCTCAAGTTCAATTGACCGCCTATCATGAGGCCCAGTATAACAGGAATAAACTCACGCAAGCTGCATCAAGTGTAAAGAGAAAACATATGAATTTAATACTTGTAAATAAAGGAAACAAGTAAGTGTTTTGTGTAAAATGAAATTTTATTATAAAAACCTTATCTTATTTTTAAAAATACGTAAAATATATTCCTGAGTGATAAACAGAATGTTTCGCGACTCAACAGACATTCTTCGGCAGCGTAATATACAGATAATCGGCAACAAAAATGTCATATACACACGTAGGCTATGCAGTCCCATTTCAGAGTTACAGGGACGTAAATGAAGTAAAAACACAAATTTGAATTACTGAATATTTTTAATGCAATTGACTGTTTTCATGNGAAGTAAAAACACAAATTTGAATTACTGAATATTTTTAATGCAATTGACTGTTTTCATGTCGAACGTTTCACACGAGCTGTTCAAAATGTGCACCATCTGACCGTAAGCAGGCTGCGATACGTTGAACCGTGGGTGGCGTGTTTTCGCTGCATGCCTGCAAGTTCACTCCTGAGTTGATTAGTGGCGTCGGTTATCGCCTGTAGCAACTGGTATCGCTGTCTGGTCACCATCCGCTGTAAACCCTACTCTTCAAGCAGCCCCAGAAGAAAAGGTCTAACGGGGAGAGATCCGGAGAGCGCGCCGGCCATGGGACTGGCCCACCTCTTCCAACCCACCTGCGCGGATACTCGCCGTTCAGGAATGCAGTGACAGCCCTGCGGAAGTGAGGCGATGCCCCATCCCGCTGCACCCACATCCNCTGCGATACGTTGAACCGTGGGTGGCGTGTTTTCGCTGCATGCCTGCAAGTTCACTCCTGAGTTGATTAGTGGCGTCGGTTATCGCCTGTAGCAACTGGTATCGCTGTCTGGTCACCATCCGCTGTAAACCCTACTCTTCAAGCAGCCCCAGAAGAAAAGGTCTAACGGGGAGAGATCCGGAGAGCGCGCCGGCCATGGGACTGGCCCACCTCTTCCAACCCACCTGCGCGGATACTCGCCGTTCAGGAATGCAGTGACAGCCCTGCGGAAGTGAGGCGATGCCCCATCCCGCTGCACGCACACCCCACGCCGTACTGCGCTCGTCACATCATCCAATAACAGTGGTCAGGTGTTTTCCAGAAACTCCCTGTAGGCACGAGCATTGAGATTGCCCTCAAAGAAACGTGATCCAGTGAGTTGACTGTCAAGTAATCCGCACCACACATTCACTGAAAAGCGTTTTTGGAAATTATTTTCGGCCACGTCGTGGGGATTTTCATGTGCCCACGTGTGCGGATTGCGTGTGTTGTGAATGCCTTGACGCGTGAACGTAGCTTCGTCGGCGAAGAGAATGTTTGGTAGTGTGTTCACATGTTCCTTCATCCATTCGCAAAATCGCATACGGGGTGCGTGATCTTGGGGCCGAAGGTGTTGCACTGTTTGCAGGTGGTAGGGATACAGGCCACCTGCGTTGGAGCTGCCCCAGGTATGCCTTGCGATTCCACGTACCCTTGAATGTGCGGAATCCTCGATTGCATTAAACACAGCCACGTCATTCCGCTGATACGGACGCTCTGTTGTTCGTTGCGCGCAGGCACCTGCTTCCTTCCAACACTGGAAGACATTGGTGAACGTCGTATGGTAACGCGGGCAGAGTACCGCCGCCGATACTCAGCTGCTGCACCATGCCCGCTCCCGTCACAGTATCCGTCGACAAACACGTCTGCGTACTCTGCACGTGTGAACTTCGCTGGCGTTGTTCCGCACACAACCTCTCGACTCGACACGCAGCCTACTTACGGTCAGATTGGGCACATGTTGAACAGCTTGTGTGAGACTTACAACATGAATGTAGTCAATTGCATTAAAAATATTCAGCAATTCCAATTTGTGTTCTTATTTTATTGCATTCACGTTCCTGTAACTCTGAAATGGGGCTGCATAACCTACTTGTGTATATGACATTTTTTGTTGCCAATCTGTACAACGCGCTGCCAAAGTATGTCGGTTGAGTCTCGGAACATTCTGTATAATAGTTTACATAACAAGGTACACACATTTACGAAAATTGCAGAACCGATTTTCAATTGCCGGAACAGTATTGTGTATCTTTGATCTCGACAAAGGAAAGGAAAAAATAAAGTCAAATGCTTAAGTTTTCTACTGCAATGGCCGTTAAGAAAACAAGAGGATTGCCATGCCATGAGCACGGCAGCGTGGGTGTCGCTGGCCGGGAGTTTTGTTTACTTTCTTTGCTCGTGGCAGCGCATCCCGCCAGACCAGTCTCAGGTGCGCATGCGCGGCTTGTCAGCTGGAGACGAAGAAGTGGAGGGGAGGGGGCCGCGCCGTGACGTGACTGCCTGCCTACAGCACTGTCAGTCGCCCGTTGGCTGTGCAGGTGTGAGGTCATAGTTCGTGTGTGTGTACGCGCGTGCGTGGCGTAGCCGCGGGTGTGTTTACACGCGTGTGCTGCTACTGGAGTAACACTTACATCTCTGCAGAGCTAGACCAGGAAGGCTCACGTCGTCGCGACGAGGCAACTTGGAATCGGCCGTATTTATATCTGCCATATTGTCGCCACAGGTGAGTCTGGAGCCCTTACTTTGAAACAGATAGCGAGAATGGATACGCAAGTGGGTGGGTCCCTTGTTGCCAGCCGTAATTAGACTTGACGATAGGTACTTAGACAGGGGGGGGGGGGGGTTCAACCCCNGGGGGGGGGGGGTGTTCAACCCCTCCCCATCTTCAATTTGGACACATTATAAAGGGGAAAATATAATTATCATTAAAATGAGAAATTAAGTAAATAGAACGGCATTTAAGACAGCAAAAATAACTAAAAAAAAAAAGTATTCTTCACTTTAAAAAAATATTTATAGCCGCTGTTTTATTAATGATGAAACGCCTTCCTCTGCCCACGGAAATAAATGTCTGCGTACACAACTGCATGACAAAGCGATTTCAGAGTTGCAGTATTATTTTTTTTTTGTGCTTCGTTTATGAAATTCGATTACATACGATCTGTGATTCATGTTCCATGAAAAATTCAAGCCGTTTCATAATAATGACGTAAGACATTTGGCGGATGGATGGTTTTGCCAGTCTGTCATACACCCCCCCCCCCCCCCNATTTTTTTTCACCAGCACTTAAGTTGCGCCCTGGCAACATTGACCGCGTAGCTAATTTCTCTCTGGTGACGATAATTGACTTGTGTTAGCGCTGTACATTTCCTTGTCTACAAGTTCAAGGTAAAGACTGTTACTTAACTAAATTAACACGTTTAGTGGTGGCGTTTTAAACCGTGTTTCAGCTACCGCATGATCTCGTGGGCGTGGAAAGAGCAGCGTGCGTGGAAGATGCTTGCTGTGTTTTGACACAAATAGAATTTATTGCTGCCTTGTAAATTCTCGCAAGGACTCCGAACCCCTGGCTCACAGTGGACAAGTGCCAAGAATTCAGCGCCCCGGGTGTATTTTTTAGAAGACGGAAAGTGGTTTTAACTTAACCCGGGGGAGGGGGAAGAGGAGTGTAGTGGTCAGACTACTCGCCGCTCACATAGGCGAAACGTGCTCGATTCCCGGATTTTCGCATGTGGAAATTGTGCCGGACGATACCGTTGGTCGGCGGGTTTTCTCGACGATCTCCCGTTTCCCCCGCTTTTGCATTCCGGTGCCGCTCCATACTCGCCTCACTTCACCCTCATTGGCTCTCAAGACCTAGATGTTAAGAGCCGCCCAAATCTCTCCACTTTTAACTTTACAGGACAACAACAAGAAAGTACCCAGTTTACACTATTGAAATAATAAGCTTACCGTGTGTTTTTCTGCTTCCGTAGTTTGTATTTCACTCCGAAAATTGTGAAACTTGGGACAGCTTGCGTAGTCGGGAATATTCGCGCTCTGAATAGAGGGAAGTGCCAGCTGTCTCCGCACCAACACTGCAGGAACACAGATGTGCTGCTTTGACGTGAAGATGTGACATGTTTGAACTAACCAATGCCGCGCATATCCAGCTAAGTGGCCGTGCTTGCACACGCATGAATTCTAACTAAATTTTTGAGTGCGGATTTCGCAGAATCTATACGATATTAAAATGCAAAACAGTTAAAATCACCTCAGCCGCTTGAGGCAAACAACATTTATGTACATTATTATTTTGACTACCTACTCTAAAATACGTATTTATTTTCTTTTTTCCATCATCCATTTTATGTAAAACAAATTGCAATGGATTTGTCAATTTAGTAAATTTAGACAATAAATAAATAAACTCAACAATGTTATGTTAAAATGGTATTTCCAAGAACACCTGTTGTTCAAATATAAAAAAACATAGAATGACACAACTATTATTACTAGTTACGATATTAATCTAGAGAATACGGCACAAGGCTAATTAGGTAGTTAAATTTACTTTGAAATAACTTATGACTTCCACTTTATAAGATATTAAAAAGGTCACTAAGTAATGTGTCTGAAAGTTTTATTCCCATATAATGAATGATTCAATATTTATTTTTTAGTTATAGGTGTGGGAATAAAATACCTATTTGAATTTCTAGTGTGGTGATTGTGTACATCCTTATTTTTCTTAAATTCAATATGTTTAGAAAGAAAAGGAATGGTACAATAAATGTACATATATGCCTGGTACAATTAAAATTTTAAGTTTAGGAAACGCTGGTCTACGGTATCAATTTTCTTTAAATTTGACATAATCCTTATTTTCTTCTGCAGGATAAAAACTTTAAGCCAATCGGGTAATATACCCCAAAAAATTATCCCATGTTTAATGATTGCGTAAACATTAGCAGCAAAGTACATAGGGATTACTGTATTACTTTATTATCTAGTTCGAAATTATATTTGCATTTGATCCGACTTATTGCGTTTGTAGAAAAGTAATAATGTATTTCATTCGTTACTATTCAAATATTCCCTTTTTCTTAACCTGCATCAGTTAAAATTTGCATCACGTTGGTCCATTTCAATTAATATGTATATGAAACTATACATCCCTGAAGAAAAATACGATAACCCTGTGGTAGCAGAACTTCAGTTCAAACAATCTCGGTCGCTTACAACACTAACAATTTTTTGTATAATAATTTATTATACTATTATTAGCATTATATAATTGTCTAATGCTACACAATATTTGCAGAAAACCGTTATAAACATTAAAATTGGTAAGTGGAAATAGGAATAGTGTAGTTGTTAGTTGTGATGATTGAATGGTTTAATATCAACAAGGGAAATTTATTCTGATTTTGGGAGAGAGGAATTGAGGTCAAAGTATATTTTTCAAAATGTTTTTTAAACGTCAGTTATGCTGATCTGCAGATATAAGGCGCCAGAATTGTTTGTAACCATTTGTTGTTAATTATGGAATCTAGCTGGTAGACCACAGTTGTTTCTGTAAAGGCAAAATGGGGTAGAGTGCGCGCAAAGTGCTCATTAGCCACTCCGTGTCGTAACATTGGACTGCTTTTCTGTCAACACGACTATCATAAACGACGTGAATAGGATTTGAGGTTAGGGCACTGTTTATGTTAACAAGTCCTTTGATTTGTATGTATACTTCATCTAACAAGATTTAATGCATTTAAATTAATGTATTTCATTCATATAAAAGGGCTTGTGTTATGAGACACGATCATCACTGTTGACCATGCGACTATGATTGGTTCAAGAGAGAAAAGGACATTGTCTACAGTGTTGCGAATTTGACGCTTCAATGTGTGTATTATAACAGCGCCTCACCTTTAGAAATATTCACGCACCGAGCTTGTATANTTCAGATTCAGTTTTCTGTATAAGCCTTTGTGTAGTGTGTTTCCAAACGAGCATGGGGGTCACGGTGGTGTAATGGTTAGACTACTCACCACCAACCAAGGCGAACCGGGTTCGATTCCCGGTGGGGTCACCCCCGGATTTTCGCATGTGGAAATCGTGCCGGACGATGCCGCTTGTCGGCTGGTTTCCATGGGGTTCTCCAGTTTTTCCCGCCCTTGCATTGCCCCGCTGCTCCATACTCACCTCACACTTCACTCTGATTGGCTCTCAAGACCTCGATGTTTAGAGCAGTCCTAAATCTCTTCACTCATTTACTCACACTAAGTTTTATTTTAACCAAATCGCAAATGTAACAATTTTTAAAAATCGCTGCTTTCCCGAATAACTGAAGGAAAAATCCCAGAATATGGTATGTCTCGGCATCACTAATCACACCGAACAATATTCGCAGTACATACTACGAAACGCGATAGTGGGTCAGAGAATTTGTGGGGTAAAATATGTCAAGTTTATGTAAAATACGTCAACCAGGTCGCTTAATCGTCTGAAATGCAATACTACCTAACTAAATTCAACTTCATTATAGGTGAATTACAGGACGCGTGTGTGCCGACGTCCTCTCACGCGTCGTAAAAACTAGGGACAGTGAGGAATGCTCTGTAGCAATTAAATCGTATCGGATGAAGATTTAATCCTGAGACCTTATTGCCCTTATTCCGTTGTGCCATCGCACGTCGCCAAACACGCGCCCTCTTATTCACCTATCGTGATGTTAGGCTCAGTTCGGTTAGGTATTTCGCATTTGACACGAGGAAGCGCTGGCAGTGCTCAAGTAATTCAATTCCGACGCTAACATGTAATACAACACAGTGCAATTCTCACGCTAGCATACAACTACGCACAGTACAGCCCATTAAATTGATCATCCGAACATCAATGACATAACACACCCATATACAGGCGGTGGATACATCTCCTTAGATATATTGCTAATAACTCACGTGAAGGACACTTTCACATTCTGTTGAAACGACTAAACTCCACAAACATTCGTATTTCCTCACAGTATTGGATTTCATCACAAATGCGATCAGAACGAACCGCAACCCCCAAACGCACATTCTCAACTTAACAATTAAACGTATTGAAATGGATGGACCAATCGGCAATTTCCACTTATACACTCCTAAAAAACAGTTTTGCACCACCTGTATTTTGTTTGCTCTTGAAGGATGTTCGCTTTGAGAGGTGTTGCATTACAAAACGACAGCTGAATGAAATGTAATGACACCTGTCATGTGTACGTGGACTCAATGCTCTCAGTCTCAGCACAGTCCAGAAGAGTGCGCTGTTACTGTAACCTTTGGACACAACATGCAAAGACAGTGTGTGTCCTGTTCAGCTGTATGAAACATGCCTCGACGAGTCAGTACCGCATTTGATCGTACGCGCATAGTGACTGCGCGAACAAGGAGTTGCCCGTCTCGTCAGTATACACCGCAGTGACGTTGCTGGGACATACAGACGATATCGTGTAGCACACGATGTTGCAGATAGTCCTCACATTGGACATCTGCCGTCAACAACAGAAACTGACGACCGTTACGTGCGAATCCTGGCTCGCAGGAACCGAGAAGACACCACAACCGAACTGTGTAATTCCCTCGCGCAGGCAACTGGAAGGGCTGTCTCAACTCAGACAATCCGAAATCGTCTTCATAGCGACAACCTACACAAGATCTCCTTGGTGAGCACCTGCACTACACACAGACACCGTGGCGCCAGGTACAGATGGGCAAGGGAGCACTTGGACTGGACCCTGGCAGAATGACGTCAGGTCCTCTTCACTGATGAGTGCCGAATGTGTCTGACGCATGATAATCGTCGAAGGAGAGTTTGGAGTGAGCGAGGTAACGCCAGTCCTGTACACCATCCCATAGGTCCAGCAGGGGAGCAAATGTGTCATGTTTTCTAGGTGGCATTATGTATAGACGTCGGATGCCACTCATTGTCGTCGAGGGCAATATGACAGGTGTAAAATACCTGGACAGAATCCTCGGGCCCATTGTTCAGCCATACCGACAACATATCGGCGACAGATTAGATCTGCAAGATGACTATGTGCGCCCGCACCGCGCCCATCTTGTTAGCAACTTCCTCAGAGAGGCCCAAATCAATCGGATGGAATGGTTTGCGGACATGAATCCAATGGAACATACCTGGTACCAGTTGAAACAGGTGTTGCGACGACGCAGGAATCCACCTCTCAGTCTGGCCGACCTCCGGAAGGCAGCTGTCGAAGAGTGGGACAGGATAGAGCAGGACAGCCTCAACCGCCTTGTGGACAGAATGTCACGAAGGGTCAGATCATATTTCACTGTATGGGGTGAGAAGCAGAGTATGAGCTGCATGTTATATCGGTGGATGCATGTTGACAAAGAATATTGTTTGTTTTTCTCATTAATTTGTTTTTTCTTCGAATCAGAGGTGTTATTTTTTTGTATTTGCATCTCATACTGTCACTTGGGTCGTAAGTAACGTAGTACCTCAGCACTTCAGCTGGTGCAAAACTTGTTGGTGTTTATCATATGTTAGCGTTACATTGGCTGTTCTTAATGTCACTACATCATAATACGACTAATTTACTATGGTGGTATATGTAAACAACGGCTCTGAACATCTTGTACAATATATACACAGTCAAATCACATTATTATGGCAACCTGCTCATATCCAGAGTAACCACCCTTCGCAGCACAGACAGTAGCTAGATGAGCTGGCAGTGATTCAGTTAGGTTCCGATAGGTCTCTACGGGTATAGTTCATTTCATATAAGAAGGCCACATTCTGAGTCAGTGAGTGGCAACCTGGTGTATTCAAAACAAACAACGTGCCATTTACAAAATTCTGTATCAGCTGATGCACGAACGAACAAAAGTTAATATTACGTTGGCTATTCTGACTGCACTGCCGACACACATTAGACCAGCCGAAAATACGCGATAAGAAAGAGTTCCAAGGTTAATTAATACATTTTATTTTACATGGTCATAAAACAGTGGTTTTTAGTGTTAAAGACTTGTGCTAAAGTAGAAATGTATAGGTGTTCAAAATTAATGTCACATTAAAACGATTCATATCCAAATTAAACACAATTTCAAAAACTTTTTTCACGTCTTATCCACCCTCTCCAACCTGGCTTTCTTTACGTGTTTGATATTAATTCCAAAAGCATACAAAAATATTATATAATATTGTTGGATTATTTTTTCTAATAATCTGACTGAAAAATATTTCAAATTCCTTTCGTTCCGAGCCAGTAATAGAACAACAGTAGACTTTACAAAGACGCTACCTCTTGAGAAGAAAATATGGCTCAGAGCACGTGCTGAAATGTTGAGCGCGCCATCTGTGGGGTTATTTTCGAAGCACTACAAGCCAGAAGAGATAAGCGTTCGTTTGCTTTATATAATATATTTACGAACATATACCAATAGTTTTATTTTTCACGAGTTCTGCATCATTTTTAAAGTAACATATATTTCGTGTACAGCTTTTACGAACGACCCTACTAATTGCCGCACGAAGCAGCACCTCATGGATGCGCTGACCCGTCGCATCAAAGCCAGTTGATGGCGAATGGATACATAAACGAAAAGTAAACATTGGCGCGGCGATCGTCAACTGTCACGAATTGTCCTTCATATATGGTACAGAGTATATCTGGAGCCATGCTGTCTGCAGTGCGTCCCACGACTGTTGAAGGGCACGTGGCGGAGGAGACAGACAGCGAACACGACGATCGAGGTGGTCCCACAGACGTTCAATTGGATTGAGATTGGGGCTGTTCGGGGGTCAGGAAAAAACTTTTAAGTCCTGAACATTCTCGTCCAGCCACGTGCGAACACTTCTAGCCATATCCTCTCGAAGAAAAGCAATCATGTACGGGTTGGCGTGATCGCCGAGGATGGATTCATAACCAAATCGATTAAGAGTGCCTTCCACATGGATGATGGGACGTCGAGAATACCAAGAGAACATTCCTGAGACCATAACACTGCCCCCGCCGCCTTGTGTTCGTCCAGCAATGGCTGCAGGATTTCGGTTCTCCGACGTTTCTCGCCGGACACGCTGACGTCCATCTGTTCTATTCAGCTGAAAACGTGACTCCTCGGAGAAGGCTACCCATCGCCAATCAGCAGCGATCCAGTCGCCATACTGTTGAGAAAATTCCAGTCGTTTTAGTCTATGCATCTATGTTAGCATGGGCGCAGTCACCCTACTTCTACTGCAGAGACGGAGCCCCATTCGCAGAAGGGTTCGCTGAACTGTTGCGGTAGACACGTGTCTGGATGCCCCCTGGTTCATTTGGACGGTGAGCTGTTCCATTGTAGCCTGTCGGTTGGCCTTCACGCACCGTCGTAGTCGACGTTCACCTCGGATATCAATGGCGCGTTGAGCTCCGCAGTTTCCACGACGATTATCCCCAATGGCGCCATTCGTCCACTCACGATACATCGGCTTTCAGACCCTACTTGGCCCGAAAGTCGATGATCATCCCTTTTTTGCAACTCTGTTAAATCGCCTCCCTTACCCATGACAGCAGGAAGCGCAGCGTGTACAACCAGCCTGCAGGGTTGGCACAGTTTTTCTCTCTGTGTGGAAAGTATTGGTAAATTTCATGTTTAAACCGTCCCGGACTTCATTAGTTTTTGCCAGTATTTTACACTTGGTGCAAAAATTTTCCTGAAATCACAAAATGTTGCGGCAGGCAATTTATAACGTACATTTAAATGTTATTATAAAAATTAAAAATTTTATAAGAACTACAGTGTCTAATATCTTAAAATCATGCCTCAAGCATGTCTATTTTTATAATAGCGACTCGATTTTTTTTGACGTATAATAATATTTTAGAATATTTGTTTGTAAGCAAAGTTTTTTTTTCTATGTACTCTATTATCTAGTGTGGCCACCTGGAATCATTAGCATTAAATTTCCCAACTTAACACCGGAATTATATCAGGCTTCCTTTTATGAGTACATACTGGAATAATTCTCATAGAATTTCATTATCAAATGTTGATTTATCATTTTGAAACATAAATTTGTATCTGTATAACAAATATAAGATTAAACAATGACACTCTGATTTATTTAATTGGTATTAATAAGTAACAGCAAATTTTCATTAAAAACCAATTACTTTAACAAATTGTCTAATTTTCTTACACACCTAGGTATATAATTATATTATATTTGCCGGTAAAAACCAGTATTTTCCGGTAAAAACCAAGTTTTTGCCAGTGGCATGGAATTTGCTGAAAATTGGTGGCATTTTGCCAAGCCTGTCGGTCGCTTTATATACCCGCTTCACCAGCCCACGTCACAGGGCGTTACGTCATGGGCCTTGCGTCATGGGCTACGCGCTGCAGATGGCACTTCTAGCAGACGATCATTATAATGTGATTCGACTGTGTACACATCGCCATGAACTCCTCCTTAAATCTCAGTGTTCATCGGCTTTTCAAAATCACGTCACTGAATTTGCTGCTTAATGGGTGTATACCCATAAAAAACCAAAGTTGATACCGTTATTTTAGTAATTAATTACATTGAGGAACAGACATTGATGAATTCGAATTCAAAATTTCGATATATCTTTAGTGGCTTGGAAGATATTTGGGGTGAACATCTTAGCTGAATACATCTGTGTGTGTGTATATATTCTTTATATATACTATTTCCACGATATGTATTACAAAGCACATCTGAATTGCACCTCGGTAAGCCTTGCAAAAGCTAAAAATGTACAGTTTACATCACTCTCGGACGTTTCCTTCAAAACAGCAGTGATTTATTCTTAATGGTTACCCCAGCTTTTCCGCGTTGAGGAATGGGCGACCCCCTCCAAAATAATTTCCCTCGCCGGACCGTTTTTCACTTACGTGATTATGCCTCCGTCTTTGCAACGCCACGGTGCAAAAGTGTTTCCATTTCTGTGTGACGTAAGGCGTGTTTATCCACGTCACGTGTACGTAACAAATATCATGTAAGTGGCAATAGCCATAGTTTTCTGTGTGCCAAGTGATTGTGTACAGCTGCAGTACCGTAACCAGACGTTTTTTTTAATTCGCCGAGAAATAGGTACTTACACCACCATTAGCGATTACTGACACATGGTAGGACAAATTTAATAATAATAATAGAAGATAATTATCTCATGTGTTGTAATAGACAGCAATTACATATTGTTATCACAATTTCAGTACTGTTGTTGACAGCTGTAGGGGAAAAAGGAGGGAGGTGAATGGTGACAGCCTCTCGTTCTCTGTACCCCATCACTTCAGCAATCCTCGATGTGTTTCCTCTTTACAGCCGCGTGCGTGTTGGAGCGCGCTCTACCGCCGCCGGTCAACATCAGCTGGTTTATCAAGTAATATTTTCATGTTGTTACAAACATAAAATATTCATCTTGTTACCCTGGTACCTAGCCGATATTACACACTGCCTGCCGTACTGTACCAGGGACGCATCCTGGAGGAAGCCCTTACCCCCCCCCCCCCCCCCNGTTACACTTATTTGAAAACCGTCCTGCAAATGCTTTAAAACTGAAATTAAACATTATTTTTAAAATACCGATGTTAACTGATGAATTTAGTATAGCTTCCCAAAATTATGGGACTGTTCACGATGAGGTGAGCCCTTTTGAAAGCCCTGCTTAGTATCTATTTTTATTCTCATTTTGCGTCCTTCTGCCATATCTGAAATCAAAGTTGCAATGAGCCTCATAAATTTAATCATGCCCCATTCAAATAACGCTGTGGTATTTTCTGGAGAAAAAAATATGTTATTAATGACACGGCATACTCTAATTTATATAAAACAAGAAATATTACCTTCAGTAGCCACAAATTAAAACGTTACCCTCGCAATACAGCTCGAGGCGTTCAGAACTGATTCATTCGCTGCCAACTTAATCCTTTCAGACCCACTTCAATTTACGGTTTCGGGTGTTGCAAGCGAAACATTTCATGATACGTCTGTACTTCGCTTGTTTCGTAGTCACAGCCAATGAGCTGTAGGCTGTATGTTATATGAACCAATTATGACCTACACCAGTAAGACGGTTTGCGAATCATTAACCCTCAGGTTATATCATCGCTCATTGAGCTTCGCAGTACAGTACAGTACAGACCAAAAATTACTCACACATTCGTAGTGTACACAACTGCGTGCACTGGGAATCTGTACCCTGGAGTACAGGGTGGCCACTCAATTTCTGTTTCAAAATTCCCTCACTTTTCCAGGTCAAATTAGAATATTTCCCTGACTGCTCATCTTGGCTTTATCTCTGCATGAATTTTGTCGTTTAAAATGCGATGAGAATGGTAAAGTCTATTCGCGGTTTCTTCACACTTTTTGAATCAAACCTTTGAAAAACCACCCCGTGTAGGACATGCCTATTTGTTTCTTAAACATGTCATGTATCACAAGCGTTTTATACTCGTGTTGACATAATAATAACTTGTTTCTTATTCAATTTGACTTTTACTTATATGTTATTTTCAATAATGATATTTTATATATAATTAATATGAATAAAACAGGAAGATAACAGGTGTGTTGGTAATGCCTTGTAAGAAATAGTTCGCAATGCAAAATTGTATTACGCGGAGTCCGCACGAATGCGGTAGGTTGTCCCTCTGGTGTTTTGTTTTTTTTGCTAGACTCTGTTATACCGTGTTTGCACGAAACGGAGGAATATCCTGAAAGTAGAAGTTTAACAGGAATTAAGAAAGTTCGAAGTAATCGTGAGTGGACTATATAAACATTACTTTTGTGCAGCAGACTTAACAATTGAATTCAGCAGTCATAAACTAAATTTTTTCGTTAAATATAACTATAATGCTGCTTTGCGAACAGATATAGTTAAACTCCCAAAGAAAATACTAAGATGAATGTTAGCAACATTACAAAAAAAAGTAGCACAGAAATGGTAACAGATTAATGATACATTTTAACTTAACAGCTCGAAATAACTGAACAATTATCCACATATTTCATTACTGGAAAATAATTTACTTAGATGGTTTCATAAAAAATNAGCTCGAAATAACTGAACAATTATCCACATATTTCATTACTGGAAAATAATTTACTTAGATGGTTTCATAAAAAATTTTCCGCTGACTTTTTTTTTATGTAAATGTTATTCCTTTACTTTTTTCCAGGTCAATAAAACCTCTACGTTTGCATGTTTTTTTTTTAGAAGAGTGGCCACCCTGACGTAGTGTAAATGTTTATTTCGTAATGTTTGTTTATAAGAGGTGGGTTGGTTGTGAANAGCTCGAAATAACTGAACAATTATCCACATATTTCATTACTGGAAAATAATTTACTTAGATGGTTTCATAAAAAAATTTCCGCTGACTTTTTTTTTATGTAAATGTTATTCCTTTACTTTTTTCCAGGTCAATAAAACCTCTACGTTTGCATGTTTTTTTTTCAGAAGAGTGGCCACCCTGACGTAGTGTAAATGTTTATTTCGTAATGTTTGTTTATAAGAGGTGGGTTGGTTGTGAACAGCCTGGTATGTGGGTCGGAAGTAGGAAGATGTTTGCGAAGTGTGACGTGTGCGGTACGTGACAGTAGAGGATGTGGAGATGCGATAACAGGGTGGCTGGTGGCTTCCTGCTGCGCTAGTAGAGGATCGTGCTTTGTAGCGGCACGCGGGCCGTTAGTGTGAGACAGTGATGTCCTCTACAAGCCAGGGTGGGTCGACGTACCTGTGTGAGGACGGCCTGTCTGCCTGTATGTCTGCTGGGAGAATGCCACAGTGGATGCGGTAGCGTGCCGCTCGTCCTTTGTTGCAGCTGTGCGAAGAGTCTGCAGGTTGGTAATGCTCCGCGGGAGGCAGGCTTGGTTGGCGACAGTGCTCTCAGCCTAGAACAGCGCCATTCTCTTGTTTTTTCCTCCCATAAGGGCCGCAGCTCTAATTCCTGGTTCACGTGTACGCCGAACAGAGCGGAAAACTAGAACAACCAATCATAAGCAGTTCTCGTTTTCTGCACGAGTCATGCGAAATAATTAAGCTACCGCCGAAATGTCTCCTCTCGGAAAGAGCACACTTCGCCTATATTTAATTTTCACATACTTTATAGCACTAATTTCATGAATAGTCAACCATGTATTGGTAAATATGTAACTAATTGTTCAGTATGTACATTTATAAGGAATTACGTGTACATTATCTCCTTCAACACTTTATTATGATATGATTAATGATAATTTCATACTAGAAAGCGGCTATAGGGGCGTAACAAGTTATTGAGAAGTCTAACTGGAGAGTTCATGATTCCGGAGGCTGATTAAGATGGCGGAAGTCGACGGCCGGACACGCCCATCTTCAGTGGTCTTCTCGTTCCAATGGCCCGACGACAAAAGACACCGCCCACGGACTACACTGTCCTATATCGGCTGCATTGTCCCCGCTTACTGGCCGGTGGAGGGGATTTCTGTGGTTTGCGATTCCATAACTAATTTCAGCAATCACGGGCCGTGTCCCGGATAATTATGTGAAGGTGTGATCAGGCAGTCCGCTCAGCCAAGGTCTAATAACTACTCGTAACATTTTGTATTAAATATACGTAATTCAAAAATGAACCGACAAGTATAACTAAAATGTAAAGTGTTTTTGGATGTAAAAATTAACTTACAATCTCTTGAAAATCATTTATTAAGAATCCGTTCCACAATACCTAAAATTAATATTATAGAGTAGAAATATGACGTCTAGTTTATTGCCCATCATTTAATTAGGAATCTTGGTATTAGAAATCACGAACGCAATAGCATGTTCGTAAATAAACTGCAAATATAAAATTAAAATGCTAAGGTAGAAAAAAACCTGCTAACATGTCAACAACCGTGGGTTCTGGTCAACGTGATCGGTGTAAATTTGAGTCAAGTTTTATTGCGAACTTGTTTGCGGGACGCGAGTGTAATATTTGCAATAACCTCAAGTACAGAGAAATGTGTGATCCAGTTTTTTACTAGTACAACGCAATATTCCTCCACATTAAATATAAAAATTACAGAATATGTCTTATATATAAATTAATTAATACTTATTGCGATGTAAAGAATAGTGTTTAACTTTAAAAAATAAACCCGCGGGCTACATACCATGGAAGGGCTGGCTGCATGTTGCCCACGGGTCAAGGGTTCGATACCACTGGCCAGGAGACTCAGGAATGGCCTTGACGTGTGGGAAGGGGAGTTTCTGATTTGAGGGGGGGGGGACAAAGGGCCTTTAGAAGATTTACGGTCTACACAGTAAAATAACTTGATCAGTTAACAGTGTGTTATGTTATTAACTGTGGGCTGTCAGACCTGCTCAAGTAATACAATTGCCGACAGGGTCGTGAATGTGATCCCATGAAAGTATATGCAGATGCTGTTCAGACCTACGAGAGAACAGCATATGAGTTGCGTACGCTTAAGTTTAAGCCAAGGCATTCAAAATATTTCACATGTTCTAGCGCTTAAGGCGGTCACCTATTGAGTATTTTTTTTTGCGAGGCAACAATCGATGAAGCGCCACGGACGACGTGAGATCGGCGTNGTGATTTTTTTTTTTGCGAGGCAACAATCGATGAAGCGCCACGGACGACGCGAGATCGGCGTATGTAGTGATATCGCCTCTATGCGCATTCTCTTGAAATAGCGCGCAGTGGTTTCGTCGTTAACGTAGAACTTCAGGTATTAAGCCGTGGCCCTATAATTGTATTGGACACGACTCTGCGGCGAAGTCCAATGCATACCTCCGTCGTAGTTTCACTTGTATCAGTGTCATGTGTTTCGAGGTACACCAGCCTAAGAAAGCCGTTTTTACCTATGTTTAAATGCATTAAAATAATGTTTCCAATGTACGTGATATCTCGAGAGTAACATTCCGTCGACGTCTGGAATGTGCTTTCTTTTCCTAAGTCAATCTATTGGCAGCACGTTTGAAAATTTCGTAAAAACCTGCATTTTTCAAACACGCTACAGCGCGTTTCAAGCGTAGGCGACAATTTAAGGCTCGGCTTCTCCTTATTTGCTGAAATTCTTCGTTTTCGTGTCGGAATTTCAGTTTCGGAGATAGTACTGGAAATGTTTGGTTGAAAAAAGGCACGAACTTAATGATAAAATATTTCCTGTGTTTTTACAACTAGCAGATAACACACAATGAAAATTAAGCAGAGAAATATTAAACAGCAAGTAAAATGTAAATTTTCTACAATCGTAGCTACATTGTCAGTAGTTACTATGAATCCGAAATTATGACGTGAAAACGAAGAATCTCTGCAAATAAGGTGAAACCGAGCTAACGGATAGCCTTCCCCTGTTATATTGGATTGTTAAATTTTCTAGCTTATGTTTTTAAAAAAGAAAATTATCCGAAAGTGCTCCTATACCCAACTATGATTGACCAATGACCTNTTTTCTAGCTTATGTTTTTAAAAAAGAAAATTATCCGAAAGTGCTCCTATACCCAACTATGATTGACCAATGACCTTGCACAGAAGTACAGATAGCGACTGATCTACGGACTCGTATTTGTCACCATATTGATTTTTGCCCAATTTTGGTAGAATTAATATTGTGGCATTATTAAACGTGTTCGTAGTTCCCGACGAGGACACTACACGCCAGTTCAGCGGCGATGGCGCACTTGAATGCACTTGCAGTATCGCCCTTATTGCTCCCGCGCTTCTCGGCCTCGAGCGTGTTAAGCCCCTCTCACACTACAATTTCTCCGTGAAATATATTTTACAATAACATTTGAAGACTAAATATGGCTATCGAATTTTTCCTTTCAACAAACTTTCAAATCTTAAATGTGCTTGAAAAGGTGTCACGCTGTCAAATATTTCATTCAGTTAATTACAAAAAGAAATGTAAGGAATGTTGTGATTTATTCTCGCTTCTTTACTAAATTCAAATTTTATGTACGGGATGTTTTGTGATCAATAAAATTTAATGCTACCGAGTTCTTAATATTATGTACAATATTCACTTAAAATAGTATTCATGCTCGACAGCTTCTACATAAAGTATCTTCATAATCTGTTTTGTTTCGTAATTGTTCCTTATTTCCAAAATTCGTGACGTTCATTCTTGTTGTGCACGAGTCTGATTGGCTGAGCCCGTCAAACATCAAATAAATTTTAGATCCGGTTCAATCTTTAAATGTTTGTTGTAAACTGAAGCCATACAACTGTTTCAGAGAAATATGGTGGTTTTTATGATGTCGCAAGTGTCCTACCGTAAGATGGGGCGGGGTGACTTTGGCCCAATTATCGGAAGGCAGTATTTACTTTTGTAATTATCAGTCTCTTGCTGCTCTCTAATATCTAAACCTCAAAACAGAATAAAACACACTTTTGTTTCTAACAAAGCTGAAACCGTAAACAGGCTTACTTAAAATTTGCGCCAAAATCATTCCATCTTACGGTACTTTATTTGACCAAACTTATTGTAAGCAGTTTGACGGAAAAATTCGACAGTGTGGCAGAGGGAAGGCAATGGAAATAATATTTTGATGTTGGACTTCTAGAGTCGTGATGCTCAAGTGTCTTGTTTAATAGACCGCTGTCGTAGAGATGGGTCGTTCTTCGTTGCAGCAATTTGTGTAGTTGTTCCAGACTGATACTTTATCTGTTACGAAGAATCTGATACTTTCGGTGTCAGATAGATAGACTAAAGATGAGGTAGACCGATCTCGCTGGCTACGCACAACCAATCTGTGTCCCAACATCGAACTGCTCTTCTGCCAATACGGCTAGCAAAAATGGCGTGGATATTATTTGAGGTTAGAACACCTATTAATAAACAGTCGGTCACGTGGTCAACAGGGATGAACGTGTTCGTTTATATCTTAATTTTCAAATGATAAGCCATAATGTTTTAGTACAATACCGTTACAAATTTCAATTTAATCAAAATCCATTACAAATTGGTTACAAGATGTATAAAAACATCTCAAAGCAGTTGTTTATTAATTTAGAGGTGCGCAAGAATATTGTGGGAACTAGGACCCTCGGCGCAACGCGGCATTTAGAGACATTTCTGGGCGATGGCCTACGACCCTATAAATACAAGCCACAGCTGGACTGTGAGAAGTCTTTTTGTAGAAGCCAATTAGCTGAGTGCGGTAATTGAGCGACGTGACGACGAAGGCGGACGAGGTGTTCGTGGTGTGAATGGACGAGAGGGCGTGAAACCCGACGAGTGAAGACTACTGTGCGTGAGGGCGCTGGGAGAACTCTAGAACATTGCGGACTGACGGGAACTGGACTGAACTGAGGTGGGACGGAATGAACATGTGACACGGACTTTATTGTAAATATTGGAACTGTCAAATATGGACATATAATTTATAAAATATTTGAATAGGTTTTGAAACACTGTCTATTGGGACGGTTTTTTAATGATTTAATTACGTTAATTTCTTCGAGGTTAATTCTAAATTGTATTAATTGAAGTAATTAATTGTAAACAGTAAGTGATATCAATTTATTGTGAAATGTTTAGTGGAGAGAATTTTGTTTGTATTTATTGTAAATAAAATTAGGAAATTATAATTAATTCTTTTATTTAATTAAGGTCTCCATCTCTTAACGAACTTTGTATAGCCCACTGACTTTTAGAGAAAATTGTAACAATATACTTGTTCCAGCCAAAATATTAAATATTTACTTCATTTCGTAGCTATCATTCGCACCCTCCCACGGTGTTTAAAGAGCAAAAAGCAAAAGTACAATTTTTCGGCATTGGGCATTCATAAGCAAGCTTAATTCAATGGGAAAACGTTTCGAAAAAATATATAGCCTACTATATCATGAAAAGGAACTTTGTAATTTTCTCCTTTCGTTGATGAAAACTATACACGGAAGCCCTAAAATGATATTTTTAGCCATTCCACATTTATATTTTTCGATTCAGTCGTGATATTTAAATAAAGCAATGTATTGTGTAAGCCTATGTTTAATAAATCCGGTTTACGACAGAATATTTACCAATATGGGAATGAATATATTTGNATGTATTGTGTAAGCCTATGTTTAATAAATCCGGTTTACGACAGAATATTTACCAATATGGGAATGAATATATTTGGTTACATTTCCACTATAGGTATTGCGTATTTTTTTGTATGAAAATTGCAACTATCCCATTTATTTAGATACAGAACGTAAGGAACCTGTACTCATGCGACACGAGTGCACTCTAGAGGCGATAATATTCAGTTGCCAAACTAAAAGCATTGAGCTTCCTAACCTGAGTGGAATAAACCATACTGGGCGGCGCGTTCCAAAACGTTACTCTGCGAGTAAACTTTTATCTCTTGCAGTCCCAAAACACTTCGAGTAAATTTTTTACTCTCTCTCTCGGCAGTGTTCCAAAACTGCAGATTATTTACTCTGGGCATCTTGCCCGAGTAAAACTTAACAGGCACTATTTCAGCGACTAGCGAAGGGTAAACTGGAAATGGCGAAAATANCTAGCGAAGGGTAAACTGGAAATGGCGAAAATAATAGTAGAATTAAACCAACTGAAAGGAACTGCAGTCATTCCGTTTACACACACACACACACACACACACACACACACGCGCGCGCGCGCGCGGGGGAAAATTACAAATGACGAGTGGTAAAATTCGTATTTTTATTTAAAAGTTCACTTTTATAAAGGTTATATTTTAAGACGTAGTGTCTACGATTAATTTATCGCAAGTAAAGCTGTTTATGTACATAACTAATAATTTGAATAAGGAAGAATTTGGGGGAAGGGACAAATAACTTTTGGAATTTACATTGGTTGCTTAATCAGTACATATTTGTAAACACAGAATGCTATTTACATCATGATCGTTCCAAAACAACTTTTACTTTTTTCAGCTGGTACTTTACTCTACTCTCGGAGTAAAGTTATAGACCGCCGCCCTGCAGGGAGAGAGNATGTATTGTGTAAGCCTATGTTTAATAAATCCGGTTTACGACAGAATATTTACCAATATGGGAATGAATATATTTTGTTACATTTCCACTATAGGTATTGCGTATTTTTTTGTATGAAAATTGCAACTATCCCATTTATTTAGATACAGAACGTAAGGAACCTGTACTCATGCGACACGAGTGCACTCTAGAGGCGATAATATTCAGTTGCCAAACTAAACGCATTGAGCTTCCTAACCTGAGTGGAATAAACCATACTGGGCGGCGCGTTCCAAAACGTTACTCTGCGAGTAAACTTTTATCTCTTGCAGTCCCAAAACACTTCGAGTAAATTTTTTACTCTCTCTCTCGGCAGTGTTCCAAAACTGCAGATTATTTACTCTGGGCATCTTGCCCGAGTAAAACTTAACAGGCACTATTTCAGCGAGTAGCGAAGGGTAAACTGGAAATGGCGAAAATAGTAGTAGAATTAAACCAACTGAAAGAAACTGCAGTTATTCCGTTTACACACACACACACACACACACGCGGGAAAATTACAAATGACGAGTGGTAAAATTCGTATTTTTATTTAAAAGTTCACTTTTATAAAGGTTATATTTTTAGACGTAGTGTCTACGATTAATTTATCGCAAGTAAAGCTGTTTATGTACACAACTAATAATTTTAATAAGGAAGAATTTGGGGGAAGGAACAAATAACTTTTGGCATTTACATTGGTTGCTTAATCAGGACATATTTGTAAACACAGAATGCTATTTACATCATGATCGTTCCAAAACCACTTTTACTTTTTTCAGCTGGTACTTTACTCTACTCTCGGAGTAAAGTTATAGACCGCCGCCCTGCAGGGAGAGAGNACTTTTACTTTTTTCAGCTGGTACTTTACTCTACTCTCGGAGTAAAGTTATAGACCGCCGCCCTGCAGGGAGAGAGACTTGAACTTCAAGGTCACTACTGCCTGCACGCAGGGGGCGCGTTCCAAACACAGTCCCGATAATCTGTACATTTTTACCCACACACACTGTTACTTACACCTCAGTCGTGTCATTCTCCACACGCACGCACGCGCACACACACACTCACACACCCACTCACTCACTCACTCACTCATTCATGTTACTGCCTATTTTTACTAGTCAATAATTGTCTGCTCACGGTTAACTGAGCACTTGCATGCATTATGTGTATTCTGCCACCATATGTACAATTTAACAAAACCGTGGGTCTAATCGCTATAGTAATGCTTCGGTCAAGTGAAACAGTGAAGTTATTAGAAATGTGAATACTTCACACATTTCCGCATTCATACACTTAATATGAGTTAAAAAAAAAAACAGACAGCAAAGGAAATTATTTCAGTATTCACAAATGTTTACCTAAGACTTTCTACTCAACGCGAAGACGTAAAGCTACACTGTCCCTCCACCGTTGCCAACAAACTTTGCCAGGTGCATGACAGATGTGTCCTTTAATTTGTACATGTAGGCAGTGAAATTTTTCGAAGGCTGTTTTCAAAAGCGCTTAATTATGAACATCCTATATAAGGGGGTTTTGTACTCAAAATGACCCATTATAATATAAATCTACATACCTTTATTTTTATTTTGTTTTAGAATATAAACATAGTTAAAATAGTAGATGCATGATAGGGGTAGTTCCCTTGTAATGGCAATATGGCGTCGAAGTTTATGTAAGGTTTACAACAAAACTAAAAGAGATTTACGCCGTGGCAAGATGCAAGAGTGGCAGGAATGTTCGTCTGCAGTGCTGGAACAATGGCGGCTACGAGACGAGGCCGCCAACAAAGCCGCCTTGCGTCCCGTCGCCTTGGACAAACCAGCCGACTTCTGGGAATTGTGCATCTTCACTGGCGATGGTAATAAGCATTATCTTGCATCCGGCTAACATGTCGTGTTTCACCCTGCGGAAACACAGAGTTCCTCCAGGACAATTCCACATCGTATACGCTGTTCACGATAAAGTGAACAATTTTTAAGTCCATGCTTAACAGTTCCTTCCAGTTCATTTGTACATCTAGGCAATTAATATAAAAATTGCCACGTGACACTCGAAGATTAACGTCTGAGGCCACGGTAAAATATAATTCTCTGCTTATGTCGCTGGGAGGGCCTTGAAAGCGCTCACTTTACAGTGAACACTCTCTATAAGTCTCCATTGGACTTTGATTTGTTTTCTTTTAAGCCGCTCCATCGTCTACGGTTTGGATTGTTGGGCTCGGCGTCCTGAGCGCGACTTTGTTCTGTGTTGTGACGTCTCGAATGTTCGCGAATTTTCATGATTTCGTGTTTGGATGTTCGATTTTGAGTCTTGTTGCTGACTTCTTGTTCGTTTGAAATTGCTGCTTTTGGCCGTGGGCGTATTAACTGTCAGCCGTTATAATTCCTCAAGAACAAAAATAATAGGATCCCCCCCCCCCCNTATGAAATACCCCCGAGAAAATGTTAGAATTTAAAGCATATTACTGTAGTGGCTTTTAAGTTTACCCAGTGATTATTTACTTCCCGCCTTTGAATGGTTTCTTCATGCGTGTGTGAGGAACCTCTGGTTGCGAGGGCCTTAGTGCGATTTCCAACATGTGAACCCTGGCCTGTCCGCCCTTATAGCATTCGCTTTAGTCTAACACTCGGTGGTGGCACAAAAGTAGCGTAGTTTTCTTTTAAAAGCGCTCTACGATGCTGTGAATTACTTTATGCCGCGGTTTTGTTTAAAGCTTGCCCAGTCGAAGTTACGGAAGTATTATTCAATGTACGCACGGCACTTTTGCACGTTGCTGCGTTTAGGAATCCTTGAATCGCCAAAGAGCGTCATTCCACGCGACTTCGAAAGTAGAGACGTTTTTCCCCACCTTGCGTGCGAGAATGCTAAACAAAGTAACTTGTTTGATTGCTAGCGTGTGAAATGTCGCAGCAGGCTTGGTCGGTAGTGGCGACGCGCAGTGTTTGTGCACCCCTGCAACATCCTGAGTTCCCCCCTCCTTCAAATTCCTGTAGTACACCGCCCTCCTGTGTATTGTAGGCGTGGTCTTCCAGGTAGCAAGGCACCTGTCGCCCTCTGCTGCGCTGCCTGAGTGCTTCAACACGCTCCCTGCGCCAGCCCTACGCCATACCTCCCTCCTTTCTAACACGTCTCGTTCTAGAATGCACAGGTGCCTGAGGAAACGCACTCTCACACGCGAACACATCGAGCGGACGAATCCTCGTCAATTTCAGCTATTCTTCAATACACAGAAACGTGACTTTACTATCTGCGAACTCAAGCTGTATAAAACCACACATTCATATTTTCCACACGGCTACTACAAATGAGTCGTAGAGTTTCATAGCGCTATTTTCAAGCGCGTGTCACTGAGAATAAAGATTCATGCACGAAAAGAAGCGGAAACTCGCCAAGTTTTCCTTTAAATAAATAATTAAATAAACCTAGAAAACAGTATGTACCAATGCAAAGAAATATGAGCGGAATAAAAGTTACGGTAGGCCTATTTGTGTGCATGTTCACCACCATCTAAAGTTTTTTGCTGTTACATACAAAAAATTAGTGACACGAATTGTGTGTTTAAATTTACTGCCTTTTTCGTTGGACTTGTTGCTCCTTCCTTTTTAATATTTATTCCAACTAAAGCAGTTATTTTAACGAAAAAAAAAAAAAAAAAAACCGTCACTAACAAGAGGTTACATACGTAAGTTCTTTCCCCAGAGTTGTAACAGGGTTAAGCACAGTCGCGGCAAAAGATTAAGGTGTATTACGTGTAGTGTGCTATATTGTGTATAACAAATATGTTAACAATGTAAAATAATAACTGTAAGAACTCTCGTCAATACAGACATCGTTAAAAAGTAATAAAGCTGACCTGATTATGGTGATAGGCCTAAATTGTGAATATTCGTATGTAATGGTTTTTGAAATATGACAGAATTCTTTGAACAGCTGTAAACAATGCCTTTGACAGTTAAAACGTAGAAGTCACATTGCAGTGTTTATGTTTGCGTATAGCAGAAGGATATGTAATTGGTAACCAAAATTAGAAATTTAGCAGAGCTTCAGAAAAGTGTGAAGTAACCGTGAATGGGCTATGACTACAGTTTTCTCGCAGAAGTAGAACAGCCCACAAAGCTGACATCGTACAGAAAACATTTTCTGCACAATTGAACTAGGCGGTTCACTGTCAAACTATCCTTACGTTGTGACGATGAACCATTTTAGAAAAAACGTAACGTTGCTTCATCCCTGAATATCACATTCATAGAAAAACTATGTCCTCCAGTTCTTCGTGCATTCTGAAGCAAAATTCCAGTCGCTGGCTGCCGTCTCCTGTATATGTTGCAGTTGTGGCTGTTTCCACGGCTGAACGCTGACTCCAGGAATTTCGCCTTCCAACAATTGGAATATGTTCGTCTCTACCCAAATAGTCGGAAAGAGATTACCGTCAAACCAAATACTTGATTCCTATTGACTACACAGATTCGTGGCCACAGACGAGTTGGGCCAGCTTTCTAACATTCTTTGTTATGTATCAGTGTATGTATGCGTTTCGTCGGAGGTTTCCTAACTCTGTCCGCATTCGTTATACGTACCCTTTACACCTGTCATTGTAGAACAGGCGTCTGTTTTTCTCGTGTGTGCAAGAGGAGGTTACGGTTTCTACGGTAGAGCACAAAGAAAAACACTTTTATCCATAAACGCCACTTAAATTGTTAGCAGGGATATTAACAACAAATTCCTGCCAGTTTTCTTTTAGTTCGGAAATTCGGAGTGTTTCGGTCCCGTTTATTCCCTATAAAGCATTTGTTTCTGTTTCCGAGAACTAATTATCAATGGGAAATAATACACAAAGAAGGTATGCGTGTATTCTGCACGATGGCGTGTTATGCTATTAACACCTAACAAGCAAAGTCATTAAATACTTCCTCCAATCATTAAGCTCTTGTTCTTTGTGCACGAATTTACATCTACAGTTTGGAAACCGCAAGGTGAAGAGAAAAATGACACATAATCGAAAAATAAGCTTCGTTATTGGTTAAAATTAGTAATACAGTTTCTAATTTGTGTACGGGAGAACAACTGGAACATCGAACAGCTACGACCTAACTGTAGAGTTACCTCGGCATCATTGCATNAATTTGTGTACGGGAGAACAACTGGAACATCGAACAGCTACGACCTAACTGTAGAGTTACCTCGGCATCATTGCATTATGGACAAACGGGCGCTATAAATAACAGTTTCGACGCGTATGTTGTAAAGTCTATACTTTGTACAAAACAACTGATAGAAGAGCGTAACCAGTGTGGTACTTTAATAGTTAAACGTTAATCGGCCGCAGTCGGTTGTCGATGTGTTAGTAGGCGAGCTTCTAGCCGAGCATCAGTGATGTGTGATGGCCCTCTCAGCTTTTGCACTTTTACAAGTGTCTCGGCCCTTGGAACCAGGGACTGTTAGTAGGATACACGTACGTAGCTTGGTGAAATGTCAGCATATTATGGACATCTTAGAGTAGTGTTCGCGCATCTACAAGAGTGCTAAAACGGGCAACTAAGTGGCGTGGAGAACTCTGTGAACAGCTAATTTGGTTGTTCTAATTTAACATTCCACATTATCAACTGTAATCAGGTCTTAGCTTCATGCATTAATCCAGGACACGGGCTGTGATTGCCGAAATATCTTGCGAAAGGCAAAACAGAACCATCTACACCGGCCTATAAACGGGCCCGTAAACTGACGCAACGCGCCCGATATAGACCAGCGTAATCCTACGAACGGTGTCTTTTGTCATCGGACCAAGAGGACTTCTGGATATGGGTATGTCCGGCCGTTGCTTACCACCGCCTTAATCAGCCTACGGCAACATTGACAAGGTGGTGACTCTCCAATTAGAGTGGGGTGGTCCCTTAGTATAATTACTTAACATTATGTTGTTTTAAATCTTTCCCAAAGTAAAGTTTGTAGATAAATATTTATTGTAGAAAGTTATATTCAATAAACCTGCGTCTTATACGGTTATGTTCTACCTAAATTTATGTTGTATTTAACTACGCCCCTATAGCTCCTTTCAAGTTTCGAGTCATAAATAATCTCATAACAAGATATCAAAAGTGTTATTGACTGATTCCTATATACACTAGCGAGCCAAAAAAAACTGGTATAGGCGTGCGTATGCAAATAACAGAGGTATGGAACCAATCAGAGTAACGCGATGCGGTCGGCAGCGCCTACATAAGACAACAAGCGTCTGACCAAGTTGCTAAATCGGTTACTGATGCTACAATGGCAGGTCATCAAGATTTAAGTGCGTTTGAACGCGGTGTTATAGTCGGCGCACGAGAGATGGGACATAGCATCTCCGAGGTAGCGATAAAATGTGGATTTTCGCGTACGACCATTTCAAAAGTGTACCGTGAATATCGGTAATCTGGTAAAACATCAAATCTTCGACATCTCTGCGGCCGGAAAAAGATCGTGAACGAACGGGACAAACGACGACTGACGAGAATCATTAAACGTGACAGCTAAGTCTAAATACAGAACATTTCAGCCTAGTTCCTTTAGTTGATAGAAAACTCTCCAGTGAATTTAGGACTTTGATGGGGTTGGCTTTTTGCAATGTTGTTCTTGATATTGCAAGCCTTGAATAGTTGAGAGCTTAGGTCGCGTTTACTTCACAGAACTCTCAATGTCGTCCCTATTGCTCCAAGAGAGTGCAAAATAGCGACAGAACCAAGTTATAAGCTCTCTTGCTCTTTGGCATCCGCCATATTTATTTACAGCTATAGGATAATGTTATTGTAGACTGCCGATACATTGGGATTTGTAATACATTTCAGTTTAGGTTATTAGTCCCAAGTTTACGTTACTTAATTGCGTGAAATAATTTTTCATTACGGATATTTTATAACATGTGCTAAAGGCACTTGGTGATGCATTATTTTCACTTTAAAGCAAACACTTCAAAGTTTTAAAACGACTCACTTGTTTCCGATTTCTCGGGGTGTGCCCATTAATCACGTCTTTACTCACTTTAGCAAATGAACCCGTAATTGAAAACGGCTGCATTCAATACACACATCGTATCCAAATTCTTTTACTATAGGATGTTCACGTCTAGCTGAGTACTTTTGAAAGCCAAACTTAAGATATACTTTATTTCTCAGTTTGTATCCTTCAGCCATGTGTAAAAATATAAATTGCCAAGGGCGTAATGACTTATTGCAAGCGCAATTCGAGTAAAGACGTAACATTGTTAGGAACCTAAATGAGTTACTAAACCTGACAATTCTTACTCTATTTTGTATAAAGCAGGGGGGAAAAAAATGCAAATGTATCTACCATTAATTTAAGCATGACGCTCGCAATACAACCTCGAGGCTTGGAACAATTTCTGTTCATTCGTTGCCAACTTACCTGCGAGCATGCATGCCAGTGTGCACGACAGCCCACATGCAATTAACGGCCAGTGTTTTTTTTTTTAAAGGTTGGTTTCAAAATTGCTTTCTTTACTTGAGCAGCCTATACTGGTGCCTTTTGTCGTTATTTCGTTGTACTGTTTAGAACTTAGAGTGAATATGAGATAGAACGCGCATGCTAGTTGCGTGGCATGTCTGCTGTTTTGCCTCTAGAACTGTCAACATCACGTCTTAACGGGGATCAGGCCCCAGCCATCTTGAATTTTCACTATTTTTGCCGTAAGTTCCATTCAAGAATGTATAACGACATTTCTCGCACGACATAACATAAATAATAGTTACAATTTTATCAAACTATTACAACTCTGCGCGTTTATTAATTTTTGACTAGTGACTGCCGGCAAGAAATAAGTGATTATTTCACGTGGGCAGTAACAGAAATGATCCTGGTAACAATAGTCTAGCATTACATGTTTTAGAACATGTGCAGAACAATGCCTTGTGCCTTGCTGTCGCCCAAAATAAAATATGAAACCTCTGATGCAAGTTACAGCGAAAATTCCGCAAATCTAATATGGCGGGGACTGTTATCCTTAAGGTATGTTAAACGCACTCTTTATGTAAATGTTTGTCCTCGAAATGTTAATACACTTCATCTGACCAAGTTATTTGCTAAATATTAAAATACTACCAGTCAAGTAGAATACAACAAAAAAAATGTATTCTTGGAGCTAAATGACGCATGAGCTCGTCAGCGGTCAGTGGGTGTGAATGTATGCGTATGAAAGTGGACGGACGCGGGATGTGGTGCATCGGCGCCCTCGTAACATCGGCGCCCTCGTAACATCGGCGTAGAAGCCGTGGAGGTCCAGACCCCCACTGGGGTTATAGGACACCTATTGGAATTACGACTACCCCCATGGAACCCTGAACCATATTTATACGCGAGTTCCTTGTTTACTGTAATTTCGTATCATATTTTTTATTATAGTCAATTCGCTGTTTCTTTACACTCTTAGAATCAAACCTTTCAAAAAAACACCCCGTGTATGACGTGTTCGGTAATTTTCTAAACATGTCACGTACCACAAGCGTTATATACTTCTGTTAACATTGAAGTACTTTATTTGTGGTACAAAATTATTATATTTTATATATTTAATTTATAAATTACGATATTTAATTTATAACTTATATTAATTACGACATGGGGGGAAAATGTTTATTCTGGTAATTCCTAGTAGTAAATAGTTCTTATGCAAAATATTCTTACACTGAGTGCGCACGAATGCAGTGCGTTGGCTCCCTGGTGTCATTTTCTAAGCTCTGTTCGCATAGGGCGGAGGAATATTATGGGAATATAACTTCGGCAGGGTTTCAGAAAAGTTAGAAGTAACTGTGAATGGAGTATAGCATTTGAGTTCAGTTTGTAATTCTACTGCAGTATTGGACATGTTATTTGTAAGTTATGCATTCGGGACGAGGCAAGTTAGCATCACAAGACAGTGCTGGCTATGGGGGCACACTACCATGGTAAGCTAAACCTTTCCCGGCCTGCCAACATGATCACAAGAATAGGCGGCAAACACATGACACATGGATCATTTTAGATTAACGGTAGTATCCCTTAGTTAAATTTTGCAAGAACGATGTACTATTAAAGTCGATCTCTAAAATTCACTTTAAAAAATAATTTGAATTAAAGTTGTTAAATATCTTTACCATTATTTTTTAATTTGGACTACAATTAAAATTTATTGTATATAATGTGACCGAGTTCTAATTGATTGCTTGTAAGAGGCATTCATAACCGGTTTATGGGAAATTATTAATTACTTTCTAAGGCTGACTGTTGGTGTAATGAAAGTACTAGAATTTTAATAATATTATTTGGAAATCAACAAAACTATAGTGTGTGCTAGTATGATGTGTAATAAATTGGAAATTAAAGCTCTGCTACCAAAGCCTCATTCACGTTCTAACGGACGTGAGCATAGAAACAGAGGTGGTTTGATACAAATGTATATTTTAAAAAACGTGCTTTCTACGCCCTTATCTCACGAGAATTCGGATGCTAACTAAATATAGCGGCGTCCATTAAGATGCACTTTTACGGGTTCCCTTAGCTTACAGGTCCGTTGGACGATTATCTCAAAGAGCTATTGGTTCGTTGTTCACGCAGGAGTGGCACACACTTAAACGGTTGTGAAGAACTCCGACGTGTCTCTGTAGATCGCCTAAGTTGTGTTTGTTTATTTTTAACGGGTGCATCGTCCTAAATTACTATAAGTTGTGAGAAAGAGCTCTGGCTCTCCGGCATGGACGGCCTTGGGCATGAAGGTCGCTGACCTCTGTATGTTTGACTGAAAAGTAGTCTTTTGGAGGAGGAGAAGGGGCTGCCATTGTGTAAGGGTGACCAAGGGCGTGACGGCAGGACAGTTACACGGATGACCTTGGTATAAGCTATTCACGGTAAATAAGGCACTTTTAAGGCCCCCGCGTACGTGGCGCTTGAACTGCGTTACAGTGTGTTAGACATTCACGTTTTTCTGCAAGATTATTAAACGTGCGTCCATAATGCTGATCTACGAAAATATCATACACTTCAGACGAAAGCTGTTGAGTGCTTTCAAGGCGTCGTACATTAGAAACACCGTACTACAAAATACCTAATAACGGCTTTTTAAAAGTCTTATCTCAAAATGTACTCGTCGGATACATACTAAACTACTCAAGGGCCCTGTGCTGAACCTTTCTACACGCTTTCCACCAACAAAATAATAGGATCACCGCTGAAAGTTCCATAGGTACACACAGTGTGAAGAGAACATTGCACGTCAGTCAGAGCCTTGCGCTTAGCGGCGATGGAGCACTTGATACGCGCAGCAGTGTCACCCTTATCGCTCCCTGCGCATCTCTGCCTCAAAAGCGGAAAACTGCTCCAGGTAGACGGTAGCCTTCAAGTTCTTTCGGCAATTGCTCGTATAGAATTTCCATGTGATTATTGAACACCGTATGCTCTGTAGATCTCAATTTTTAATGTCCGAGGCCATAATAAAACGTAGTTTTTTTTAGTTATGTCTGCTGGAAATGTCTTAAAAAGTGCATAATTTACCGTGAATAGCCTATACGTCTAGTCCAGCGTCGACTTTGTGATAGTAGATCACGAGAAAGGCTCTGAATAATAAGGCGTTTGCAAGAAAATGTTCCGAGTATTCTCAAACTAACTTTACGTTCATGTAATACATATATACATACTCAACTGTGAGTAAAATATTTGTACATAATTTTAAACACAGCTGTTTAAATTTTTGGTTTACTTGAGTAAATGTTAAATATCACCATCGTTAATGACTGCATTATAACAACGCCTACTGTAAAATCTGGCATACGTGTAATCGAAAAGTGTATTTTAGACAGCATAGGAATAATATTTTTAACGGAGAAATAAAAAGTGTAGTATCTGACAAGAGTCAAACTGGCATACAACAGTGCTGCACTGCAAAACATATCACATGAGCGGGGAAAGTAGGATAAAGAAATCGGACCCAGCGTCACACCAGACTTCCCACGAGTGCGTTACAATGGGCGGTTGCTGCATTGTTCCACAGTATGCGCCACACGACGAAGAATAACGTGTAGTGATATTTAACACAGTTTAGTGCAGAGCTGATCCAGAATAATACTGCTTTCCAAGCGTGGATGCAGAGGACTATCGGAGGAGAGTGCAAGCATGGTGGAGTGGAGTGCTAGCTTGGATTGACAAGGAACGAGTTCCCAAGCAACACCTACACATGTAGACCACAGTGTCCCACCATCGTTGAGCCTAAAATGGCGACGCAAGACAGGGTCTGAGAATGACTTTGTGACCTAGGGGAAAGTTTACTTATGATCTAATAAAACTACGTTCAATAATAATGTGCCGCGGGAGTGCAGTAGTCGGACTTATCGCCTCCACCTAGGCGAACCGGGTTCGATACCCGGAGGGGTCGCTCCCGGATTTTCGCACGTTGGAATTGTCGGACGATGCAGCTGGTAGGTGGGTTTTCTCGGGGATCTCCTGTTTCCCTCGCCCTTGAATTCCGGCGCTGCTCCATACTCACCTTGCTTCACACTTATCGGCTCTGAGCTGCTGGAACCTGTCCACTCATTATAGCCTCTAAGTGGAAGACTTTGAGCTGGCGTGCTGTTTTTCCGTCAGCAGTTGCTCCTATCAGACCCAAAGTAGTAGTGGTGNGGCACTTCTGCGTGCTCGCGGGGGCCCTACACGATATTAGGCAGGTGTACCAGTTTTTTTGGCTCTTCAGAGTATGACTGTAAGCAGGGAAAAACCCAAAAGCATGCCTTAAGTTGTCCATGTTAAATTATGCGAAATACAACCAACCCGTTTTTAGTATTCATAGTGGAATACAGCCGACGAACCGTCCCACATTCCAATTTTCGACAAACGATTTTACTAAGACGCGCGTCCCTTTGCTCCTTTCTCGAAACTTATTTCCAGTCGTATGAGAATTCTGTTTCGGAAGTAAATTGTAATATAATATATTATGCATATAATTTGTACTAGCAATGGAAGTTAGTGTGAGAAAATTTGGACACTGAGCATCTCAGATTGGGTCTCGTATGTGTTAGTACTTGACCGCAAAGCTAAGCCTAAATACAGAAAGAACATTTGAGTCTAGTTCCTTTAGTTGATAGAAAACTCTCTAGTGAATTTAGGACTTTGATTGGGTTGGCTTTTGCAATGTTATTCTTGCGATTGCAAGCCTTGAATAGTTGAGAGCTTACGTCGTGTTTACGTCACAGAACTCTCAATGTCGTCCCGGTTGCTCCAAGAGATTGCAAAATAGCGACAGAACCAAGTTATAAGCTGTCTTGCTCTTTGGCATCCGCCATATTTATTTAGAGATATAGGATAAGGTTATCGTAGACTGCCGATACATTGGGATTTGTAATACATTTCAGTGTAAGTGATTAGTCCCAAGTTTACGTTATTTAATTGTGTGAAATAATTTTTCATTACGAATGTTTTATTACACGTGCTAAAGGCACTTGGTGATACATTATTTTCACTTTAAAGCAAACACTTAACAGTTTTAAAACGACTCACTTGTTTCCGAATTCTCGCGGTGTGCCCATTAATCACGTCTGTACTCCAGCAAATGAACCCGTAATTGAAAACGGCTGCATTCAATACACACATCGTATCCAAATTCTTTTACTTTAGGATGTTCACGTCTAGCTGAGTACTTTTGAAAGCCACACTTAAGATATGCTTTATTCCTCAGTTTGTATCCTTCAGCCATGTGTAAAAATATAAATTTCCAAGGGCGTAATGACTTAATGCAAGCGCAATTCACGTAAAGACGTAACATTGTTAGGAACCTAAATGAGTTACTAAACCTGACAATTCTTACTCTATTTTGTATAAAGCAGGGGGGAAAAGAATGCAAATGTATCTACCATTAATTTAAGCATGACGCTCGCAATACAACCTCGAGGCTTGGAACTATTTCTGTTCATTCGTTGCCAACTTACCTGCGAGCATGCATGCCAGTGTGCACGACAGCACACATGCAATTAACGGCCAGTGATTTTTTTTTTTCAAAGGTTGGTTTCAAAATTTCTTTCTTTACTGTTGGCAGCATATACTGGTACCTTTTGTCGTTATTTCGTAGTAGTGTTTAGAACAGCCATACTCAACCTTTTTTTTTATAGGGGCCACAAATACCGTTCAGTCATAGTGTCGCGGGCCGCAAGTAAAATTTGTTTAGGTGTAAGATGTGTAATAAATTGGAAATTAAAGCTCTGCCACCAAAGCCTCATTCACGTTCTAACGGACGTGAGCATAGAAACGGAGGTGGTTTGATACAAATGTATATTTTAAAAAACGTGCTTTCTACGCCCTTATCTCACGAGAATTCGGATGCTAACTAAATATAGCGGTGTCCATTAAGATGCACTTTTACGGGTTCCCTTAGCTTACAGGTCCGTTGGACGATTATCTCAAAGAGCTATTAGTTCGTTGTTCAAGCAGGAGTGGCACACACTTAAACGGTTGTGAAGAACTCCGACGTGTCTCTGTAGAGTGCCTAAGTTGTGTTTGTTTATTTTTAACGGGTGCATCGTCCTGAATTACTATAAGTTGTGAGAAAGAGCTCTGGCTCTCCGGAATGGACGGCCTTGGGCATGAAGGTCGGTGACCTCTGTATGTTTGACTGAAAAGTAGTATTTTGGAGGAGGAGAAGGGGCTGCCATTGTGGAAGGGTGACCAAGGGCGTGACGGCAGGACAGTTACACGGATGACCTTGGTATAAGCTATTCACGGTAAATAAGGCACTTTTAAGGCTCCCGCGTACATGCCGCTTGAACTGCGTTACAGTGTGTTAGACATTCACGTTTTTCTGCAAAATTATTAAACGTGCGTCCATAATTCTGATCTACCAAAATATCATACACTTCAGACGAAAGCTTTTGAGTGCTTTCAAGGCGTCGTACATTAGAAACACCGTACTACAAAATACCTAATAACGGCTTTTTAAAAGTGCCTTATCTCAAAATGTACTCGTTGGATACATACTAAACTACTCAAGGGCCCTGTGCTGAATCTTTCTACACGCTTTCCACCAACAAAATAATAGGATCACCGCTGAAAGTCCCATAGGTACACACAGTGCGAAGAGAACATTGCACGTCAGTCAGAGCCTTGCGCTTAGCGGCGATGGAGCACTTGATGCGCGCAGCAGTGTCACCCTTATGGCTCCCTGCGCATCTCGGCCTCAAAAGCGGAAAACTGCTCCAGGTAGACGGGAGCCTTAAGGCCGTGCTTTC
The DNA here is from genome assembly GCA_002778355.1 of Clitarchus hookeri. Lineage (NCBI taxonomy): Eukaryota > Metazoa > Arthropoda > Insecta > Phasmatodea > Phasmatidae > Clitarchus > Clitarchus hookeri. The sequence continues at coordinate 95,624 of NQII01004186.1, forward strand.
AAGTTCTTTCGGCAATTGCTCGTATAGAATTTCCATGCGATTATTGAACACCGTATGCTCTGTAGATCTCAATTTTTTATGTCCGAGGCCATAATAAAACGTAGTTTTTTTTTAGTTATGTCTGCTGGAAATGTCTTAAAAAGTGCATAATTTACCGTGAATAGCGTATACGTCTAGTCCAGCGTCGACTTTGTGATAGTAGATCACGAGAAAGGCTCTGAAAAATATGGCGTTTGCAAGAAAATGTTCCGAGTATTCTCAAACTAACTTTACGTTCATGTAATACATATATACATACTCAACTGTGAGTAAAATATTTGTACATAATTTTAAACACAGCTGTTTAAATTTTTGGTTTACTTGAGTAAATGTTAAATATCACCATCGTTAATGACTGCATTATAACAACGCCTACTGTAAAATCTGGCATACGTGTAATCGAAAAGTGTATTTTAGACAGTATAGGAATAATATTTTTAACGGAGAAATAAAAAGTGTAGTATCTGACAAGAGTCAAACTGGCATATAACAGTGCTGCACTGCAAAACATATCACATGAGCGGGGAAAGTAGGATAAAGAAATCAGACCCAGCGTCACACCAGACTTCCCACGAGTGCGTTACAATGGGCGGTTGCTGCATTGTTCCACAGTATGCGCCACACGACGAAGAATAACGTGTAGTGATATTTAACACAGTTTAGTGCAGAGCTGATCCAGAATAATACTGCTTTCCAAGTGTGGATGCAGAGGACTATTGGAGGAGAGTGCAAGCATGGTGGAGTGGAGTGCTAGCTTGGATTGACAAGGAACGAGTTCCCAAGCAACACCTACACATGTAGACCACAGTGTTCCACCATCGTTGAGCCTAAAATGGCGACGCAAGACAGGATCTGAGAATGACTTTGTGACCTAGGGGAAAGTTTACTTATGATCTAATAAAACTACGTTCAATAATAATGTGTCGCGGGAGTGTAGTAGTCGGACTTATCGCCTCCACCTAGGCGAACCGGGTTCGATACCCGGCGGAGTCGCTCCCGGATTTTCGCACGTTGGAATTGTCGGACGATGCAGCTGATAGGTGGGTTTTCTCGGGGATCTCCTGTTTCCCTCGCCCTTGAATTCCGGCGCTGCTCCATACTCACCTTGCTTCACACTTATCGGCTCTGAGCTGCTGGAACCTGTCCACTCATTATAGCCTCTTAAGTGGAAGACTTTGAGCTGGCGTGCTGTTTTTCCGTCAGCAGTTGCTCCTCTCAGACCCTAAGTAGTAGTGGTGNTAAGTGGAAGACTTTGAGCTGGCGTGCTGTTTTTCCGTCAGCAGTTGCTCCTCTCAGACCCTAAGTAGTAGTGGTGCTATTACATAGAGTGATGAAGATAAACGTGTGCTGAACGTCAATATTCTGTACCGGAATTTTATCACCGTACTAATATTAAGAAATCGCCCCTCGTGGACATTTTCACTTCTGAATGTGTACACATTAAATATGGAAACAGAAATTCTAGTTGTTGGCAGACATTATTCAGACCGTTTTTGAATAGAATCATTTGTTATTCCAGCTGGACTCGGTTTGGTTGGTTGAGTTGGAGGTACAGTTATCGCCTTATGCAAAGTGTAGTGTTTCAAATTTGGTGGCCAGTCAGTTCAGCTCTTTCATGATATGAGCTGTAGTGGGCGAATTTGCGATGTAGGAAGATTTATTTATCCAACACTTCATTGCAGCTTTATAAACACCTTTAGCTTATAAAGTCAGTGTTTTTGTTTACATNAAGATTTATTTATCCAACACTTCATTGCAGCTTTATAAACACCTTTAGCTTATAAAGTCAGTGTTTTTGTTTACATGCGACTGTGAAAACATACTCTCCTGGAAGAAGGGAAAACTAAGAGGGGCTTTGAGGAGCGCTGATTTGAAAGCGAACCAACAGTATTTTGATGGCTTCTCTTCAGTCGACCCGCCAGTTATTTCTTTTTACTCTCAAGAAACTTTGTGCGCGCTAACGGAGCGGGTACCGAGGATTCCCTCTATTTGTATTCGTCGTTGCTGCAGTGCTTTTGAACCACAACATTGCCTGTCTCATATAATTTGGCGAGATTTTGACAGTTCAACGAAAGAAGCGCCAAATATTTACTTTTCGTTTATGTATCCTTTCGCCATCAGCTGGTGCGTCAAGTGGAGACTGTATTTTTCATCCACTCAACACGCTGTCAGCTAATCCACTTGCCATCCCGCTTATGACGTGTAGGTATAGTTGTTTCCTAAATATGTCCTGTTTCACAAGCGTTTAATACTTGTTAACATAAAAGTTACTTATTTTTGGTTAAATCGAACGTTTACATATTATTTTATGTAGAAATTTTATTTCATTGTATAATAAAAATTTATAAAAACAGAAGGAAAGTAGGTGGATTGGTAATGCGCAGTAAGAAATAGTTTTCATGCAAAATATTGTTGCAGGAAGTTCGTAAGGGATGGGGTTCTTAATAAAAATTAAAGTACTAAATTTGATTATTAATTTATTCACAAAGCTATTTAGACAAACTGTCTACTGCCATGTCCATCTAAATTNAAGATTTATTTATCCAACACTTCATTGCAGCTTTATAAACACCTTTAGCTTATAAAGTCAGTGTTTTTGTTTACAGGCGACTGTGAAAACATACTCTCCTGGAAGAAGGGAAAACTAAGAGGGGCTTTGAGGGGCGCTGATTTGAAAGCGAACCAACAGTATTTTGATGGCTTCTCTTCAGTCGATCCGCCAGTTATTTCTTTTTACTCTCAAGAAACTTTGTGCGCGCTAACGGAGCGGGTATCGAGGATTCCCTCTATTTGTATTCGTCGTTGCTGCAGTGCTTTTGAACCACAACATTGCCTGTCTCATATAATTTGGCGAGATTTTGACAGTTCAACGAAAGAAGCGTCAAGTGGAGACTGTATTTTTCATCCACTCAACACGCTGTCAGCTAATCCACTTGCCATCCCGCTTATGTCGTGTATAGTTGTTTCCTAAGTATGTCCTGTTTCACAAGCGTTTAATACTTGTTAACATAAAAGTTACTTATTTTTGGTTGAATTAAACGTTTACATATTATTTTATGTAGAAATTTTATTTCATTGTATAATAAAAATTAATAAAAAACAGAAGGAAAATAGGTGGATTGGTAATGCGCAGTAATAAATAGTTTTCATGCAAAATATTGTTGCAGGAAGTTCGTAAGGGATGGGGTTCTTAATAAAAATAAAAGTACTAAATTTGATTATTAATTTATTCACAAAGCTATTTAGACAAACTGTCTACTGCCATGTCCATCTAAATTNAAAGTACTAAATTTGATTATTAATTTATTCACAAAGCTATTTAGACAAACTGTCTACTGCCATGTCCATCTAAATTATAATTGAAGCCCTTCTCAGTGCCTATATTGCTTACAGTCATTTAATACACACGCATTATTTACACATTCAATATGCCTATTTTCATCATTACAAATGTGTCGCTCACGCGTCCAGTTCAATAGTCCCGCCCGTCAGTATCACTCTTCACTGTACCGAGGCTCGCAGTCCGCAGACTTAACTCTCGCCGCCACTCGTCGCTCTTCTGGCTCGTCGCTTCCTCACTTCGCACGCCTGGCACTTAAGGTTGCACGATCCTCCAAACTCAAGTGTCGGTTCTGAGGTGTGTCGTGGCTTATTCTCGCTGGCCCGATCTAGTAGGTTCTCCTCACCTCGAGTCAGGCTGAGAGAGGCTGGGACATTGACCAGAACATTCTTTCGACGGTAAGCCCGTAAATTCAATCTGCTGATTGTCAGGGGCGCACGAGTCGCGATAGGCGTATCGTGGTGGAACACGGCGGCTTACCTTTGGAAATCGCCGCTCGTTTCTCGCATTACTACCCGCCTGACCTTCACACACTCCTTCGCTCGCAGAAGGGGAAACGGTGCAAGGGAGGCGATGCAGACCAGTAGCGTGTAACAACATTGTTACAAGACGCCAGAGGGGATTATTCTAGTTCGTGAGGGATGGAGTTCATAATGAAAATACCATTATTATTAAACTGAGCTCACACAAATGCAAAGCGTTGTCCCTTTGGCGTAACTTTCTATACTTGGTTAAGCTTTGCTTGCAAGAGGCGGAGGTATAGCCTCAAAGTATAACTTTAGCATGGCTTTATAAAAGTTGGAATTAGCCATGGATGGACCCATACCTTTATTGGATCAGACCAGGGAAATTTGTATGGTTAGTTAACAAGCGGGACGGGCTGCTTCCTGCGTTGTGTGCAAGGTAATGGGAAGTGGGTCGGGTTGCTACAATGAGACCGGGTTCACGTTTCACACACACAGCTCTGGTGATGAGAAACCTAACAGATTCTCTGTCCCGGTCGTTGCCACGAGTTAGTATCTCAAGGTTGGTACTCCGAGGATCTTCCATTTATTGCGGGTTCAGCGGTAGGGTGGGTTTACTATTGAAAAGTTGTCCTTTAAATTCTGAATTTTAACGTGTGCAGAAGAAAAGAAACCGTGTTCTTTAATATAGTTTTCCACAATTTAGCAGGTCTTGTGCTGTTTATTTTTCCGTGAGCGTTAAATAAAAGTCAATTTTATTATGTATATGTCAGTTCTGTGGCAGTGGCCTATCAGACTGTGGCAGATGATAATGGAGGATACTGGTATCTGCAGTTTCAAACCACCGTTACAGATATTTTAACGGCCACTTGTGTATTTTAATCATAATTAGTAGGCCTAGTCCGTGCTAAAGAAAAGTCAGTCTTAGAGCATGGCGTGACTAAATGCCTGTGGTTACGTGAGGTATCTTCGTTAGTTATGAACAAACTGTAATGAGGGCATACTTATAACGAGTATCAAATGAGTTGTTAATCACAAGTACAGAGAACGTGTTTCGTAAGCGTGGTCTGCAGTTAGGCCCTACTGCGTATTCCTACGGCCGCTGTGGGCCCACGTCTCCTCTGCGGAGACGTTCAGTTGTCTAGATGACGTTTGAAAACTTTCAAACATATTTGACCTTTGTCTGCTTCCGGCGAATAAGTATTTCATTTCCGAAATGTCGCAATTCTATTGGTTTTTATTTCCGCCTGTAATTAGGTTTTGTTTGAGAGGCAAAGGGCTAATACGAGTGTTTCACAATCTGAAAAAAAACTGCACTAAAAAAAGTTTGTAGTGACGAAAAAAATATTTGTTGCTGGCCACAAAAACTTTTTTTTTGTCCTTTGAATATTTAGTAGCAATTGAAAAGGACTTTTATGGTCGCCATTAACTCCACTGTGTTGGTAGGCATTACTGTGTTGGAGAGTCGCAGTAATGTTACGATGCCAGCAGCAAAGCTGGTTTGCGGGTTGTGGGCTTTGTTAGATACGAATGGTTTAGTAACCATTAAAACTAAAAATAACTTTGGTCTGACGAGGAATCGTACTGAAGAGAAAATTAAGATATAATTTATGTAATGTGTGGTGTGAAAGCATGTGTATAATAAATAGTGTGAGTTGAGAGATTCTCTTCAGCGACGCATGCGCAATGTGTGCGTAGGCGCGGGGTGAAACTGGCGCAATGTCAGATGACAGAAAATTTCCCGTTTTTGTAAGAGATTGTAGTTGGCGTCGAAAAGGGAGGGGTGGAGCAGAATAAAAATGGGAATTTCAAACTTACCTACATATTTGTTAAAATTGTCGTATCCAATTTCACAATCTGTGAAATTATGTGCTTCGGTTTTCATAGTCAGTATATAATAAATCAAAACCATCTAGATCATCGTCCAAACTGCTGCGAAGGAAATTAAACCAAATGCCACTTGACTACCGTCTATAAGCACCATATCACGCGTCACTTTGCCACCTGCCACTTTGGTGTGAAAGCCGCCTTACAGGTACCAGGCAAGATGCAGATCTCCTTGTCTAATAATTAAATTGTTCTTGCTCCTCGGCCACAGACATTTCTCTGTTGGAAAATTCTAAAGGTACAGCTGAAATGAGATCTTCAGAGCTCAACTGTTGTGACAAATCCGAGTAATAACAATTATATTTCTACATGCATGTAATGGCTTTGATACGTCTGCATTGTTTTTGGACAAGAGGAAGAGAAAGGCTTCCGTACGTCTCCTGATAAAACGTGAATGTTTACACGATGCCATTTCTGTATGCAACAAACCCGTGTCTTCTCAAGACGAAGTTACTGGTGCGGGTGAACGTTTATCTTCAACAATATACAATGTTCCGAGGGAAGAAACTATTCTTAATAAATGCATACTTAGTTGCTTTAATATATGTGTCGGTTGTACGAGCAATGTTTGTACTTCTTTCAAGCCTGCACCCAGCCTCTTCTGCTACCCAGCAATTCTTGCTTCGAGTTTTCTGTCAAATTTGGTCTTGGCAGGGAGTGAAGTTACAACCTGATCTTCGGAGATAGAGAATAGCGTCTGACGTCCTTGCTCCAGGTGCATAGGCCTACTACTGAGCAATTAATATACACCAACATATTAAAACTGACGTGTAATTGTAAATCAGTTTGTGACAAATCATGTGGGTGCATATTAGATGGTATACATTGCTCCCTGGCGGATGCATGTGGTTCTCTGCATTTAATGTAAAGGCACGCCTGTAAGTGATGATGCTTTTACTGATGATTGCAGCCGTGTTGAGAACTGCTATTTCTTCTAAGAATGGGACACTTGTGTTTTCATGTTTGTATATATTCTGGATGCCGCACAAAAATGAGGCCCAACTCGTGAACTAAGGTGCTTCAGTTCCAGTGGAACACCAAAAAGTGATTTTTTTTTTTTAAACCAACGACTGCAACAACTATTCGTCGTATATTTGTTCACTTAACTGATACTCACATTTTCACATGTTCAGTCTGTCTGTTGCCATCATTTGTAATGTCTTTCACTCACGCATCCAGTCCAATAGTCCAGCCTGCCAGTCGCACTCTTCAATGCTCTGATGCTCGCAGTCGAAGATTTCCCTCCCACTTGTCACTTCCGGCGCTACTCGTTGCTCTTCTAGCGCGTCGTCTGTCGTCCAGACTCCAGACACTCATAAAACCTCTGCTCGGAGTCCCGACGCGCTTTTGTACCTGGAAGGTTCACCGTACACTGAGTCACCCTGAGAGAAACTGGGACAGTAAACCACTAGAAAATTCTTCAGATAAATGCAGAAATTCAATCTGCTGAAAATCAGGAGCGCGCGAGTCACAAAAGGTTTATCACGTGACCAGGCGGAAGAACGCGCGGCGGCACACTTTGTAACTACAAACCCTGATAGGATTATCTGTCCTGTCATTCAAACATTCCTTAGTCACTCGCCGCGAGTTATATCACGACTCTGTGTCCTCTTCCGCTCGCCAACGCGATAGAGGTCGAGGTAAGAGAGCGCATAACAATATTAACTTAACTGCAGGGAGGCTTCTATATGTTGAATTATATTGCCTCGTTTTTGTATTTGTTTCTTTATAATCTGATTCCCAAAAAAAAAAATATTTAATTCAAAACCATGTGGAATATTTACATCACTGGCGAAACCTTTCATTGCAATGAAATTTTATTTTATCTATTAATTTTGTGTCAAAAATCATTTTACACCTTAAAAAAGAATAAGTTTCCGTGCCTACACTTGCATATATTGTGGTGGTGTACTGATACGAATAAAGCACTAAGCCATTATTAAAATCACTCATCTCCATAGTTATTTTGTGATGATTAACAAATGCGGATGCGCATACAATTTGTGTGAGCTCGTGGTGATGAACCTCAGAGTAGAGTCCTGAATATCTTCAAACCCATTACATTATATGTATACAAAAATTCATACATCGTTTCTGTAGAAAATATTTTTCTCCAATTTTAGTCCTGAGAAGTTTTGCGTTTAGATTGGCCTTTCGGGCAATTTGCTAAAATATTTCTCAACTACACATTTTTGCGGCTACTTTCCAATATTTCTGTCGATGCGCAACTCGGAGTGAGTGAAGAGATTTTGGCGGCTCTGAACAGCGAGGTCTTGAGAGCCAACGAGGGTGATTGAGATGACTATGGAGCAGCGCCGGAATGAAATTGCGGGGAAATGGGAGATCCACGAGAAAACCCGCCGACCAGCGGCATCGTCCGGCACGTTTCCTCGCAACTCGGAGGCTCGAGGACTTGGTAGTGTTACGCGCGGGCGGGCTCCGTGCTACCTGGTTATGCGCTGTCCCGGTGTGGGGAGTGACCCACCCGTCAAGCAGGCCAGCTCACTGTTCCGTCACCCGACAGCCGAATCAGTTGACCTGGCTGGCGTTACAGCCCCTCCTTACCCTACCGGAGGAGCTGACGACTTGGGAGGATAAGCAAGAATACTCCGGTAATCAGGTCTCTTGGCGCAACGCGGCATTTGGAGAAATCTCTCGGCTATGGGCGACGATAGTATAAATACCGCCGTGGCCGGAAGGTTGGCAGTCTTTGAGGAAGCCATCTGGCTGAAGTGTGGTTATCTGACTAAGTCTGGTGCAGGGAGCGACATAGGCGGGGTATACGAGACGACGGCAGACAAGTGTTGGCGGTGTAGACGGATGAGAGGGCGTGATACCCGACTATTTGAAGGCATGGCATGAGGGTGCTCGGAGGTCTCTACAACGTATTGGACTGGTGGAATCTGGACTCGATTAAGGTGAAAATGTGTGGACATTTGATACAGAATTTATAGGAGATATTGTAAATATCAAATATGGACACATAATTTATAAAATAATTGAATAGGTTTTGATAGACTTGTTGGGACATTTTAGTTTATTTAATTACATTAATTTATTTGTGATGATTGTAAATTGTATTGATTGCATTTATTAATTGTAAATAGCAAGTGATATAAATTTATTGTGCTATGTTGGGTCGAGAGTATTTTCTTGTAGTTACTGCAAATAAATTATGAAATTATAGTTAACTCTTGTATTTAGTTAAGGCCTCCGTCCATTAAAGAACCTTGCTAAGCCCACTGACTTTTAAGTATTGTAACAATGTGTTTTCCAGATAGTTTTCGAGAGCACATGTACCAAATTTCAAAACGTTACAAATTATTTCTCCTAAATATAGTAATACCTTTCTTCAGTTGCTAATACTACGAGTGTGGTAAGGCGCCCACAGCGCAGATTGTCAAGTGTGGGTGGGATTGTGCGAGGTTGCCTGGAGCGAGAGGTGACAGTTACCTGTAGCGCGCGAATAGGGTCACGCGGAGGTAGCTCGGCGGGCGGTCAGGTTTCCCGCAGGACTGCCAACCGCTCGCCACCTCAGCACACCACCCAGCTCTCACGGCTGCCAACCTGCGCCTTTACCGCTACTCCGACTAGCGGTCTCGTTTAGCGGAATCTCGGCAGCCGGCACACACTTTCCGTCGAAAGGCAGCAAACGCCCCTGTGCCTAACAAGCTACCCGAATGTAGGCTATTCACGGTAAACTGAGCACTTTCGAAGGCCATCTCATTTCGAATAATAGTTAACAGATATATTTTGTCTTAGACGTTAACTTCCGAGTGTGGTGGGATATACACATTGTGTTTATTACTTACATCACAATATTTATTTAGAAAGGTTGTTAAAATAAAAATGGCTGAAAGGAAAAAGTAACTAGAGCCTCAAAAGTGCTCACTTTACCGCGAACAGCCTACACCTAACATAGCTACCCGAATGCCTGCAAATACGGTCATTCAACATTGAATCACCAACAATTGTTATAAAGTATTGCTGCATATTTTTACGAGTCTTCGTAGGCTTTGTGTGTTTGCCTTCTGCAGCATCACATGTATTATTCAGATATTGTTGAGACACAGACGTACACTAAAATTAGGCGTTTTTTTTTCACCACACTACACTTTGCACACTCATAATTTATTACACGATGTACACAGCAAGATTTTGTTTTGTTTTAAAGCTGAAAACACACTTCATATGCATATTTTATTAATGAAAAATTGTGTGCTGTATATTTTCCATAATTTCTAAAACTCTTCAAGCCACAAAATTGCTCCAATAATTGTATTGTTTTCTTTGAAGACGTTTTTTTCACAACTCAAGGTTGCCTGTATAATGGAAGTTTTTTCTTTAAACGGTTTTTTTTAACGAGATTATATATACAAAAGTGTAAACAATTAAAGTACAAGTTTTTTAATATTTATTATGCCCTAAAAAGAGAGACCGTGGTGACTGAGCTAACTGGGTTCAATCCCCGGGCGATGCCTCTAGCCAGCGGATTTTCTCGGGGATCTCCCGTTTCCCCCTCCCTTACATTCCGGCGCTGCTCCATACTCACCTTATTTCACCCTCGTCGGCTCTCAAGACGTCGTTGGCAAGAGTCGCCCAATTCTTTCAACGCAACAACTCTACAGAGATGGGCAAGTGTAAAATTAATTCTCCCAGCTCCAAGAATTTTTACTTGGATGTTCAGTGCTTGAATTTTGAATGATGGCTTCATTTAATGATTACCTTTGTGATATTTTAAACATTTCTCTTGCTGCTCAATACTTCCGTATATTTTATATCTATTATTTTTTCAGTTAAGGCATTGTTACAATTTCTTAAAGCCCTTGGACTTAGCCAGGTTATTTGAGGGATGGAGGTCTTAAATAAGAATTAATAACATTTTCCTAATGTTTACAAAATTTACAACGAAAATACTTTCGACTTAATATATCACAATAAAAAATTTATGTCACTTATTATTTACGATTAATAAATTTAATTAATACAACTCACAATCACTTAAAAGAAATTAATGCATTCAGATAATTAAAATCAGTCCTCACCAGTCCACATTCCACCAGTCCGTAATGTTCTAGACTGCTCAGGGCGCCCCCAAGCAAGTGGCCCTCTAATGATTGTGAGTACGACGCCCACTAGTCCATTCACACCACAAACACCTCGTCCGCCGTGGCGTCGTACCCTCCGCCGTCGCCTATCCTTGTCGCCGAAATCCCTCGCTGCACCAGGCTTAACCCGATTACCGCAATTCAGTCAGATGGCTACCACAAAGACTCCCGATGCTCCGGCTGTGGCGGTATTTATAATATCGTATGCCAAGGCCCATAAACTTCTCCAAATGTCGCGTTGCGCCAAGGAAATTCTTTTTAACTCTCTCAAGTCGTAAACTCCTCGGCAGGGGAGAGGAGGGGCTGTGAAGCCAGTCAGATCGGCTGTCAATCACTCCCCCAGCCGCCGGGCGACGTGGCAGTGATCGGGTCTGCCTGGGGGAAGGGGAGGGTTGAGGTGGGTCACCCCACACAGCGCCAGACCACGCATAACCCAAACACGGAGATAGATATATGCTACAGGGGAGTCTTTTTATTTAACACAATTCTTTACTACATGAAATTGTTCCATATGTAACGGTTTAGACAGCGTATTGCAAGAGCGCGCGCTGGCGGCAAAAATTTTTCCGACTTGATTCACTATTATCGTCACTGCTTATTTCTTATGTTACTTTACGTAACAAAATATATACTAAAACCTAGCCAGAGAACTTAGCTATGAATTAAAAAATAAAAATCACGTAAATTGCAAAAGTGGTTCTCGAGTGATAAGCGCACCAGACAGACAGACAGAGAGCGAGACGTTGAGTTTTATAATATGTATATATATCAATAAAACATAGGATTATGAGAGTTGGCAATGCCTAGTAAGAAATTACGGTGGATTTTCCCTTTGCTGTAATTTTCTAACCTTGGCTAATCTTTTTTTTTTGGCATGAGGCGAAGGAAGGTCGTTAAAAGTAAAACTTAAGTAGGGCTTCATAAAAGTTGGAAGTGGTCACTAATGAAGAACTAAGAACATAACTTAAAGATATTATGATGGTGTGATTGGACTGTGTCCATTGCCGACCACGAGACTAAATAAAAATTGCGCTCACACACACACAGAAAGAACTCGTTTTTGTTTCTTCCGATTTTTTCATGTTGAGTCTTATGGTGGGCAATGTACACAGTCCAATCACACCATAATAATGACATGAACTCACCATTGCCATTAAATTTCAAATAAATAATAACTTGGAGACTTCCTTTTCAAAATGCCTGTTAGACGCGTGGCTTGAGCAGGATTGGCAGAGTCAGCAGTCGGCAGTAGTACGAACTGCGGAGGCAACTGCTGTGGACTGTGGAGGAGAGGGTGAAAGTGCGGACATGCCGTAAGGTGGAGGTGACGTCATCTCCGCGAGCTCTGCTCCGGGATATACGACCGGCAGGTTCCGCCCGCGGGCTCCGGTGGGCGTGTGAGTTGCCGTCCTCTATCGCTCTCTCTTCCTATCTTTTTTTTCTTTTTCTATCGGGGCCGCGGTAGTGTAGTGGTTAGACTACTCGCCTTCTACCTGGGTGAACTGAATTCGATTCCCGGTGGTGTCGCTCCCAGATTTTCGCACGTAGGAATCGTGCTGGACGATGCCGCTGATCGGCGGGTTTTCTCGGTGATCGCCAGTTTCCCCGCCCTTTCATTCCGGCGCTGCTCCATACCCACCTCGCTTCACCCTCATCGGCTCTCAAGACCTCGATGTTAAGAGCCGCCCAAATCTCTCCACTGCATTCTTTTCCTTTCTCTCTTTCCGCATGTCCGACTGTGTGAATCCTCGGTCAGCAACAGACATTCCAAAGGGTTGATCTAATAATTTATTTCCGGCAGGGAGTGTCTTTTCGACACTCCCGTAGCGGCTGCCGGAATGAATGGAGTGTAACTGATTGACAAAGATTCGATCGTGCTAAGGAATTGGCGTTAAGTGAAGTCGATTGCATCATGTGTAACATTCGTCGATTGTAAATTTGAGCGTTATGACTAGATCGGAGTGACACGGACGATATTTGAGCTCATGTACCAGTGCCTAGCTTACTGCCTGATATATTCTGTAGACTATAAATCAATGTTTTTCTTGTGCAAAAATGGAATTTTTGTAGTTGTGTGCAAGCTCTGTTGCAGTGTAATTCTCTTGGTATTCTTACCTCCGGTATTTATTTATATGTTTTCTTCTTTATTTACACAGGCGAAGTTGTTTAATTGTCTTCGCCTACACTTAGCCTGATATGCCATTCTGTTACGCGCCGACTTCCGCACTGAACGCGGGTTTCGTGTTACCTGTTTATGTGCGGTCCGGCTCTATAAAGGATGACCCACCTCTACCCTCCTCTCCCTAAGGCAGACCCGCTCACTGCCCCCTCGCCCGGCGGCTGGGGGAGTGATTGACAGCCAAGCTGGTTGGCTTCACGGGCCCCTCCTCCCTCCTGGCGGAGGATTCGACGGCTTGAAAGGATGATTAAGTATCTTCTGGTAATATTGTCCCTTGGTGCAACTCGGCATTTGGATAAGTTTCTGGGCTATGGCATACAATATTATAATCGCCGCCGCAGCAGAAACATCAGGAGTCATTGTGGTACCATCTGGCAAAGTTTGGTGAAGCGAGGCACATCGGCGAAGAGGACGGGCGACGGCGGAGGGTACGAGGCGACGGCAGATGAGGTGTTTGTGCTATGAGTGGACGAGAGGGCGTGATACCTGGCGAATGTAGATCCAACTGTGCATGGGGGCGCTCGGAGAAATAGAAAATTTCAGACTGGTGGAATTTGGACTGAACTAAGTTGGGACTGTATGCGAAAAGTGACAGGACTTCATTGTAAATATTAGAACTGTCAAATAGAGCTGATTTTAATTACTTGATTACTTAGTTTCTTTGAGGTGATTGTAAATTGCATCGACTGTATTTACTGATTGTAAACAGCAAGTGATAGCAATTTATTGTGAGGTATTGAGTCGAGTATTTGTTTCAATGTGGCGGAGGGATATAGGAAAAGTGCCAGGAAGTACTACCCGGCCAAGCCAGGTGTGAAGCCGAGGAGGGGCGAGACTCGAGTACTAGTGTACTGAGAGAGGGGAAGAACAACGGCGTGTGCGGGGTATTATATATCATTATCTGTCTGCGTGAGCACGTGTACATCTGTCCACATGAATTCAAGCAACTTACTTGGACTCAGAAGCATCAACACGGTAACGCGAAATAAGCTGGACTGACAATAGTCCGTCGCATCCGTCAGTCATCCGTCTGTTTTTCGTCAGTCAGTTGAAAGCGATTCACAATCCGTCGCCCGTCAATCCTTCTGTACGGCAAAATTTCAGTGTGACAACTTAACAGCGTGATATTTCTTTAGTTAGAGATATATTTTGGTAGGAAATAAATTTTCAAGAAAGAAATATTTTGGGGAAATAATTTTTTACGTGATAAGAATGTGTACTGATTTTTTTTTTTTTTTTTTACATTTCAAATTCTTGAATTTACTACTAAATACAAATAAACACAGATTCGCCGCCTTGCATGGTAGTTCATCAGTTTATCGGTCGAAAGTTACAGTTTGGTTAATATTTGACCGATGGAGGTATAGAAAAAAAAGTTGCCATCCGATTGGTTGAAGATGACGTGACCGCCGGAAGGACAAAGGACGGGTGCGACGGATGGTTGTGAGTCCAGCTCATGTCAACACTGTGCTATAACCCTTTGTCACTCCGACACCAGGACACCTGTTCAGGACGAAGGGAGGAGTAAGAGGGAAGAAAGAAAAACAATGCTGCCTTGTGTGTTCACATATTCTCCGGGTGCACAATCAGCTTGGCCGAGTGATAGTCTATTCGCAGTTTCTTCACACTTTTTGAATCAAACGTTTGAAAATCACCCCATGTAAGACGGGCTTCGTTGTCTCCTAAATATGTCCCGTATCACAAGCGTTTTATATTTCTGTTAATATTAAAGTATCCTATTTTTGTTCCTACCAAAACGAACCGGGTTCAATCTCCGGCCGGGTCACTCCGGATTTGTGCAAGTGGGAATCAAGCCGGACGATGTCTCTGGTCGGCGGGTTTTCTCGGGATCTCTCGTTTCCCCCGCCTCTGCTTTCCAATGCTGCTCCATTCTCACCTAATTTCACACTCCTCGGCTCTCTAGACCTCGGTGTTAACAGCCGCTCAAATATCTCGACTCGACTCCTACTTTTGGTTAAATTGAACTTTAACTTATGTTCTATATATAAATTATATTTCATTTATACTTACTATGAATAAAAACGGGGAGAACATATGTGTTGGTAATGCCTGGTAAGAAACAGTTGTCACGCAAAGTATTACTAGAGGAAGTGTGCACGAATGCGGCGCGTTGTCCGTTTGGTGTAATTTTCTAAACTTAGTTGAGTTTTGTTTACATGAGGTGGGGGGGATATCCTGGAAGTAAGCATGCTTCTCCAGGAGATGTTACAGACGTGCAGTGGCGAGGAATGCAGGCGGCCTGGACACCCCAGGTTGTATAGTGCACGGGGTCAGAACCAGGGAGTGGTGGGCTTGGGTCGCTCCTCCAGTCTGGCATTTCACTCCCCTGGTGTCACCTTGTTTGAGGGGGGGAGGGGTGTTGCCTGTTTCAGCACCGTCTGCCTCATTCAGACCAGTGTTGCTAACCGAACGGACTTGTCCCTATTTTCAGCGATTTCTGATGATTTCGGGTTGACGTAGAGACGGATCGGAATTTCCAGGGAAATTGTAGAAGTATATCAATAGTGTTACAAAAATGCGCCCAGAACTCCTGAATTCTCTGGTAGTGATAAATTTTTCTCTCGGGGCTGTTGTCTGGTTGAGAATTTGGTATATGGAAATACCAAGTCAAGATAACCAAACCAAAGGGACAACGCACCGCATTCGTGCGCACTCACTGTAATAACATTTTTGATAAGAACTATTTCTTACTAGGCATTGCCAACACACCTCTTTTCTTATTTTTTTATTTACATTAATTATAAATGAAATATAATTTGAGAGAATATAAGTAAACGTTCAGTTTAACCAAAAATAAAATACTGATATGTTAACGCAAGTACAAAATCCTTGTGACAAATGTGGCATATTTAGGAAACAACCCGATAACCTCATGCATGGGGTGATATTTAGAAAGTTTAATTAAGATAGTGTGAATCTGCCTCTATTAGACTATAACAGTGTGTAGTGGGTGGTAGTGTGCTGTCCAGTTAGCAGCTATGTCGCCACTCACGGTGTGTTGACTGTGACTGACTGGCATGAAGCTGGGCACAGCCTTGCTACCCACGCGCCTAGTGGCGACACTCCAGATCAAGGCCGTGCTACGCTGAGACAAAGACGTCCTCACCAATGCTACTTACACACAACAATGTCTATACAGCGCTGCTCGTTACAATCACGCATAACCGTTGCCATTATGGTTGCCGTTGCATAGTGCAACTGCAAGCTGGCGAGTAGAGTTGTTAGCTTTCTCATGCAAGAATCCAAGCTTACCTAACCACAATTGACCTCTAGTACTGTACATGTCCAATTAAATATAAGAAGCGTACATTTACGGTCACTCGTGTTCGTCTTTCCTCTTATGTATTATTTTCTGCGTAAATTAAAAAATAAGAGGTTAAAATGATGGAATAATATTAAATGCAAAATATTTCTAAAAACTATTTTTTTTAAATCACGTTGAGCAACACTGTTTCTTTAAGTTGGCCTAAACAATTTTGTTCCGATTGAAAACATAATTGGACAATAAATAAAAACATCCAGCGTTATTATGTCAGTTGTAGCAAAACGTTATAATGTTGGTGGTTGTTATTTCAATTTTAGGGCGATGAAGTCTCGACATCCGCCTTGAATGTTGGTCCTATTACATAATTTATTTTGGCACTATCGACACCTAATTTATCCGTTATAATAGGAAGTAATATATGTAATCTACAAGATGGCCCGGCTAATATGGACACACCCAAAATTTCCACAACGTTTTTAGATCACGAAATGTGGTTTTCTCTCAATCATTACGTACTGAGCCGAGTAATTTGCACTATAGTGACAAGTCGTAACACGTGTTTGGACATTGAGATTGAAACACACATCATTTTTAAACTGGAGACATATATTTATTAGAAGGCATCTGAAAGTGCCAATTAGGAATTCAGCGGTAGAGCGTGCGCAATGGAAAGTATCGCAGAAACGCCAAGAAATAATGTGAAAATATGATGAAGTTAGGTGGGCCGGTAGCATTGGGCAGTGGACCTGTACTCACAGCTGTAAGCAAGCAACACGCGCCGTGACTCATCCTAGCGGGACCGCTTTCTATAGCGAAGTGCGTGTGAGAATAACGAATTTAACCTAGAGTACCTAACGGTACTCCCCGAACACTGCAACGCAGTGACTGCTATTTACGATCTTGAAGATAGAACCCGCTAGTGGGAAGACAATCACCAGGGTCTTGACATGCGTGTAAGTTGGTCAAGCAGTTAATTATTTCCTCACTCGTGGCAGTTCTTGGATAATTCAGTCTTTTCGTCGTGGTTTATGCGCCCCCCCCCCCTTATGTTTCCCTCGTTTTTCCTCTTCTTACCATAACATAAGAAAGGCAATTGCAACATGTACCTTGCCACCTTCCCTTGTCATTATAACACTGCCTATAGCTGTGACCTTTATCGCCACGCTGCACATCCCTAGTCTACACCAGCTATAATAATATCAATACAATAATAATTATGACGTTTACTTAGTTTCTTAACTTATTCCTACGGAAGCTACGTACAGTAATCGGGACACACAAAAACAATTTTAAAATTGCACAAATGCTTTATAAATAAAATATTTTTAGATTCCATGACAATGGTGTTATGTCTATGATAAAGTTAGGTCTTCTATTATAAACAGAAACATTTTTACGCCATTGTACACAGACAAAACTTAGTCTTAAACTGCTCTTCGTTGTTCATAGGCTGTTGAGGTGACGGTTATAATAATTACTACAGTGTACGGCAATGAAGTAAATAGATCTAGTGTTGAACGTTGAAGAAATACGTTTTACAGTAATTTTCGTGAGTGTTTCGGCGTATGAAAATGACTATGACATGACAATATTTCACCATTTCTCTACTTCGTGACACCATCCTTTTAGGAAATCTATTGATTTGTTGAATTGAAGTACTGGAAAACTTAGCAATAGCGTCTCTAGTTTATTCTTCAGGCAACCCCNGGCACGTGAAAGGTAAAGTGGAATTGTCTATCACTATTTCCGCGGGTTTTGGAATCCGCCGATATATGTCAAGACACTTTGCTTTGAATATCCCAAAGTCTGTAGGCTCGTCAAGGACGAGTGTGTCGCGATTGTTTAGAAGGGAGGTAGTGAGCAATTGAAGAGATTTGGGTGGCTCTTAACATCGATGTCTTGAGAGCCGATGAGGGTGAAGTGGGGTAAGTATGAAGCAGCGCCGGAATGAAGGGCCGGGTGAAACGGGAGATCCCCGATAAAAACCCGCCGACCAGCGGCATCGTCCGGCACGACTCCCAAATTTGAAAATCTGGGGGTCAACTACAACGGGAATTGAACCCGGTTCGGTTATGTGGGAGGGGGGTAGTCTAACCACTACACCACCGCAGCCTCGGGGGTGGTAAGAGAATATAGCGGCGTTGTTACTGTGGAGGGTTCGGTGACAAGTAATGGCGATGTACTGTGTGGCCATCGGCAAACACTGAGCCATTACGTCAGTGACTGTAACAATACCAATCATTACCACAGTTGAGTGAACACCTACACAGCGATGCTTGGTGAAGGCTGTTCACGGTAAAGTGAGCACTTTTGAAATCAACCTTCCAAAAATGTCACTGCCGCTACCTGCGTATATTTTAACTGGCACACTTGAGTGTTATGCGCCCAGTAAGGTTGGCTACGACGGAAAGAAAGCAGTTCCACGTGTTTACGTTAAATTACAAGTGTTCGTAACATTTGTGAATAGTAAAATATTTTATATTAGTTTTTTAATGCATATAAGTGTAATAATGAAAACTTTTGTAAAATATTAGCTTATCTAATATAAAAATAATAGTTGTTGTTGACCGACGTACGAATAAAGAGACCACCAGGCCCATGGTAACGTTGGAAGAATACACAATGTGCGTTCAAATAGATTTTAAGCAGGGCTTTCGAAAGTGATAATTTCCCCATGAACAGTCTGCACAATCATGTACAGTCATCGCCGTAATCATTGCCATTGCGTAGTCTCAAAACAACGCCAATGTTTCACGGGTTGCGAAGACAGTGCACTACCTGCGAGCTGTATGAAGCTCCTGTCACACACTCCAATTTCTCCGTCAAACTGCTCTCGATAAGTTTGGTTAAGGTTTAGTCTACTCAGGTTGGCAAGCTCGATGCTTTTAGTTTGGTAGTCTCGCGTGTGTACCGGATTATCTCTATTTTATACGTTAAAAAAATAATCGCAATAATTATAAATCAAATGTAAAATAAATACGTAACTAAGTAAAATCTTTCTCTTTTATTATTTACGTAACTTAAATTTTAATTGAAAGGGACCTCTTTGGAAAACTGCGCACATAGTGGAAGTAAATTTTCCCTGTGCCAAACTCTCCCAAAAGAAAACTTGTTTTGTGTCTAACATCAGTAAAATTAACCTTTTGGTCAAGTCAGGTTGGAAGGTTGTGACGTCACCGAAACGTCATATCGCCGCAATGTTTGTCTGGAAAAGTTGAATGGCTCTAGTTTCCATCAAACATTTTGACAGTTGAACGGGTTCTAAAACTTCTTTGATATTTGACGGCTTAGCCAATTAGAATGGCACATGACGAAAATGGCCGTTTCCGAAATTACAAAACTTTAGAATGGCGAACAATTGCTGTACACGAAGTAAGGTTATTAATTTACATACACGCTCTTTGAGCACAAGTGCTATTTCAAATCATTGATTCAAAATAATACTAGGAAATTAGTGGCATTAAATTTCACTGTACAAGAAACATATCTGGTAAATAAAATTTGAATTTAAGGGACCCGTCTGCCTGGCGCTTGAACTGCGTTGCAGTGTGTTTGAAATCCAGGTTTGTTTACGATATGTTAAACGTGCTTCTAATGTGCTAGTCTACGAAAAGAACGCACAATTCAGACTATGCCTGTAAACGCGGGAAAAGCTCCAGGCAGGCGGTCCCCTTAATAAAGAAGTGAAATAACTCACAACGTTCGTTACATTTCTTCCTGTAAGCGTGGCACATTTTCAAACACATGAAATAATTTGATACAATTTGAGATGGAAAAAATGCGAGGTCGTATTTAGTTTTCGAATTTTATTGTCAAACATATAAGAAGGCAGAATTTTGACGGTGTGAGTTGGGCTTTACGGCGTAAGGTTTCAGTGGCGATGACGATGTTCTGTGGCAAGCGAAACTCCGTTACGCAACTCGGCTCCCACGACTGGTGCTTGTGTTTGTGGTCGGCCTTCGTGTTCCGCGACTGGAACCTGGCCTCCATTCCTGCGTGTTCTCTACGATCTGCAAGCATCGCCGCTCTTCCCTGCTGCCGCGCAGATAACTGCCGCACGTCAACACCAACCTGCTGTTGTCTTTGCCGCACATATTCACGATACAAGTGGGGCAGCGGCGACGAGAGCAGTTGTCTCCCGCCAAGGCGAGCTGGCGCCACTCACTGCCACTGGTCGGCGGGTTTTCCCCCGCCCTTGCATTCCGGCGCTGCTCCATGCTCACCTCACCACACTTCGCTCTCATCGGCAATGCCTAATCCTCACCACACCACAATACAATACGATACAGACACGCCTGGCAGCTCTATAGAGGAACAAAACAGAGAAGTGAGATAAATAACCCTGAAGTAGGGGGATGCTACCAACGTTATGCAGGAATATATATACTTTCAGCAAAAATATTTAAGGTTGTTCAAAGGCCATACATTTTCGTTTATGCAATGAGGATATCTTATAGTTTCATGACATATTAATGATAACTTGATAAAAATACCAGTTTGTCAAAAAAATTACTTTCATGGTATTTTTTTCTGTCTAAGTATGGTAATTTTAACTTTAATTTTTCATTCATACAAATTTTTAATTTATTTTAACGCAAAGTTTGGTTTCAGCTAAAGTATTTCTTGAGTCACTGAAGTGGCGCGTATTTTGCAATTTATTAGGAATTCCACACTTATTCACCTGCGGCATTTGTTTACTTCTGTTGCTGCTGTCGTTTAAATTTCGTATCGGAAGTTAAAATTGAAATGTGGACGAATCTATAAGAAATGTCAGGGAAAATGTTACTATAGAACGCTTGTGAGACGGATAATTATTTTGAATTGTAGCCAATTATATTTTGAAATGTCTAACTTTGTTTCATATTAAAGGTATTCTACAACACATAACGACAAACTTCAGTACTCTCTCGTTGTTTCGAAATTCTTAATGCACTGTAGATATACTCGTATGCATATTTGGTACACGTAAGTCGCTTTGCAAGGTTTGGCAGACATTTCAACAGTATGGGCTGCTCACGGTTGAGTTAACACTAGTCCTAGTTACTTTTCCTTTCAGCCATTTTTTACCTTTTAACAACCTTTTTAAATAAATATTGCCATGTAAGTAATAAACACAGTGTGTATATTCTATTCCACCGCACTCTGAAGTTAACGTCTAAGGCTAAAATAAAATATATTTATAGACTATTATTTTTAATGAGAGGCCTTTTAATAGTTTTCGCATTACAGTGGACAGCCTATACATATATATTTGCATTATAGTAACATAAGACTTTGTAAATGGTAAACATTATTGAGTTTGTAATAACATTATTAATTTTACAAAAACATAAACGTTAAAGAAATAATTCAATAGTAATTGTTTGTTGCAACACTAGATTTCTTTCCGTGTATCTTCCCTTAGTTAGGAGTCCTGTGCACACTCCTCGCCGAGTGTAAGAGCGCGTTGGCGGCACGCTGGCCGAGGAGGAAATGTTTCGCACTTGTTCAGACATTATGTTGTCCTGTACTCTATTGACGCTTGTGATTCTCGAGATGTCCAATGTTTCATATGTCACTATACTAAGGGAGTTGGGGCCGCGGTTGTGTAGTGGTTAGATTACTTGCCTCTTACGATTCCCGGCAGTGTCGTTCACGGATTTTCGCACGTGGGAATCGTGCCGGACGATGCCGCTGGTCGGCGGGTTTTCTCGGGGATCTCCCGTTTCTCCTGACCTTCCATTCCGGCGTTGCTCCATACTCACCTCGCTTCACTCCCCATCGGCTCTCAAAACCACGCTGTTAACAATGTTGGACCCCAAAAAAGTATTTTATTTTTGTACCAAACATTGTTCAACTTGTACACATTATTTAATGACATTTTCCTCGAATAAAAAAATTATACTTTATATTTTTTTAACAAGTTGATGTCAAATTCTAATTATTTCTGTTTTGCTGCAGTCATAATAACAAATGCTAAAGAAGTTGTACAAATGAAAAAATTACGAAATAAACTAATGCTGTGGGTTACCGTGTGACATATGTAATCACCAAATAACAGTTCATACATAAAAAAAAAAACAGTTACAAATGTGGAAAAAAATATATATTTAACAATTCTTTTCATATACTTGGCGTGTTATTTGATGGTGACATATATTTCACACGGTAGCCCATGGTATTAGTAGTTCGTAAAATGTTTCATTTGTACAACTTAGTTAGTATTTGTTGTTATGACTGCAGAAAAACAGAACCAATTTGAATTTGACATCAAATTATTTAAAAAATATAAAGTGTATTTTTTTATTCGAGGAAAATGTAATCACATATAATGTGTACAAGGTAAACAATATTTGGTACAAAATAAAATTATTAATGTTTTGGGTTCCAACGCCCTTAAGAGCCGCCCAAATCTCTCCAGTCTACTAAGGGAGTTAATGCAGGCCAACTTTTCCAGAATGTGCCATTAATGCTTCCATCCCTTACCGTTTAAAGAATTGATGAAGTACAGGAAAGGCAATATTTTTGCTAAGTTTTTAAACCTATAAATGCGTTGCATTTTGTTAAATGGAAGTATCTGTAGCGCGCGCGCGTGCAGGCTTTGTAGTGAGGTGCAGGACAGGTAAGGCTGGCCACAGGTAGTCGAGCAATTCTCAGCCCTGCTGGAAATGTACTCTTTGTATCATTCCACCGTAACGTGGACATTCCCGTGCCTACGGCGAAACTGCTGACGATTGGGAGCGTGAATTTGCCACTGATGTGCCAGTTTCAGTTCTAAAGCTAGAATCCCAGTGGCCCAATGAACCTTACACGACCGAGCTCGACGGAATTTCATATCATACTTTATTAAGTGTTCACAATACCCCGACACTATCTGTCCGACAAATGTAGTACTCGACTGTTGGAAAATCATAAAACGGCAAGTTATCCTTATAATATTCAATATTTACGATTTAAAACTCACGATGAAGTGAAAGATTCTTTGTCTTTACTTCTCGTAATATTTTAATTCATACAAGACAAAATGGTATTTAAAAACAAACCGTAGCGTCATTTTGGTGCTAAGTTAGTTTTATTACCTGTAGGAAAATACATACTCTAGGCCACACTTTTCTGAAGCCCTGCTTAAGTTATACTTTTGGTTACCGATTACGTATCCTTCCGCTACATGTAAACATAAACAATGCCATGTGACTTATATGTTTTAACTGTCAAAAACCTTTGTTTACTTTTACAGCGGTTCAAAGAATTGTGTGATATTTTGAAAACCATTTTGTACGAACGTTCACAATTAAGATCTATAACCATATCTAGGCCAGTTTTATAACTTTTTAACGATGTCTGTATTGACGAGAGTTCTTACAGGTATTATTTTACATTGTTAACATATTTGTTATACACGATATAGCACTTTACACGTAATACACGTTAATATTTTGCCACGACTGTGTTTAACCCTGTTATAACTGTGGGGGAAATAACTTTAGTATTTAACCTCTTGTTATTAATGTGTGTTGGGTTATTTAGTTAAAAGGACGGCCTCAGTTGTCATAAAAATTAAATCGAAGGAACGACCGATCCAACGAAAAGACACAGTAAATTTAAGCATGCAACTCGTGTCGCTTATTTTTTGTACGTAGAAGCGACAAACTTAGATAGTGGTTAACATGCGCACAAATAGGCCGATCGTAACTTTTATTCCGCTCATATTTCTATGCATTGGTACTTGCTGTTTGCTAGGTTAAGTAATTATTTATTTAAATTTGTGTCTGGACTTAGTATTTGGTTGGGGTTGTGGCAATCATTCAAATCACATAATCATAAGCACGTTACACAATTGTGTTTGAAATACCTAGGGCAAAGTTACGTTGTGATAAATAGACGTGACTTTCAAAAAATTAATTTCCTTTTAAAACAGTTTACGACTAAAACGTATAAATGTCGCACGTACAATATTAGTAACCACACACCCTTTGGCACACTGTAATGTAAAGGCAACAATACTCTTTCATACACGGTGGTCACGATGCACGTTACAGTATATTTATTCCTGCCGTCGAAAAACAGACATATTACGTCGTAACTTGCCTAGGTATGTTTAAAAAACACAACATGTACGCACTTGATGTGGTAATGTCAAGTATTTTTCACAAGAAGAGAAATTAACGCCTCGTTCAACAACACGCCATGTCATGTCGCCAGTCACCCCTTCTGCTAACTTCTGATTTTTAACCGACCCGCCATCACATTTAAATATATTATAATAAGTATTAAAACAATGAAATTTTGTTTCAGTTGTAAATTACAAATTCAAAAATTGTCATTTTTGCTGCGATAAGTATGAAATATGCTAAAACTGAAAACGTGTATAATTTTCGTGCTACTACTAGTAATGTGAAACTTCCCAAGAGTGAGAGTGAGACAAGCTCCGCTTCGTCTACTCAAGTGTCTTCCTCGGACGAAAAAAGAACATGCCACGAGGGACTATGCACTGTCATTCACGCTGATATTTTTAACTGTAACAATGAAATATGTTTCCTTCAGTGCTACCTAAACATTTTAATATATCAATAGGCAACGTTTAATTTACAAATAACATACCAAAAAAACAAGGTGAAAACAGTATTTTAACCGTGAACGATTTCTTACTGGCCGTTGCCAACACATCACTGTTCTCACTTAATAAGAAATAAATATTAGCAGTTATATAAGAGATACTAAATTTAAAGTTTCATTTATTCAAGAATACAATACTTTATAGTTAATCAGAGTTATATGTTTGTGGTATACAAGTTACTGAAAAAAAAAACAGGTTTACATATTACTTCTAGGATGATTTTTCAAAGGTTCGTTTCAAAGCATCCGAAGAAACTGTGAATGAACTATGAATGTTGTTTTGTAATGTTGTATTTGCACCCTTTGCTCGCCCGACCAGCCCGACATGACGGCAAGTACAAATAGAATCTACTTTTGTCGGGCTGTCGGGGCCTGTGTTTTTGTCAGACCAACATCACAGTAACCTTACTTTTCATTGGCTATTGCCCAGATTTCCCTGTGTCGCGTTCGTCGGGGTATTAGCATTATGCATGCAGAAAACGCAAATAAAATATATTCATTATGAACAAATGTAAACTTGGAATACGACAAAGCATGTAAGCGCTTGTTTTTGAATCTCTGGCAACTTCAATGGGAGCGTGGAAGTAGATGTGGTAATTAGAAGATAGGCAGATATGGGCGCGGATTGTTTTTCTAAAGGTTGCCGCTAGCCAGTTGCGTGGAGTGTGTAAGACCGGGCGGGGAGGTGAAGTCCCACCCAGCATGTGGTCGATACTCTCTCCATGTCTGCCATCCGCAACACTGTCGCGTTGTCTCCTGTACGCACTGTGCACTCTGCCGCTATCTACTCCATCTGCTTCCGCGTGTGTGTGTGTCACTGCGCACTCTAGTGCACAACCACCTCTGCACGCCTACCGGCTGTCACGTAACAACTAGGATGGGAGGGGGGACAGAATATACATTGCTCCTCCCTACATTTCATTAACGACGCCAGAAGGAGAGTAAATATGTACCCAAACCGTTTTTGATCACCTGGATGCTTTAATAATTTGTCTACAATTTCCAATTAATTTTTATTATGTACGTAATGTGTAAATATATATATACATACATACATACATACATACATACATACATACATACATACATACATACATACATACATACATACATACACACATACAGAAAGCCCCCAAATATACGAGGGCTGTTTCAGAAATCATGGCAACTCTTCTTTCCCTCCCGAAAATGACACAACACAGGAAATGTACTATGTACAATTGAAAGTGTACAATATGCACGCATTAAAGGTGACACCACATGGGGTATGAATGCAGGAATACCCGGTAAGGAACAAAGATAAATATGGCTGCTTGGAATCACTGTTTAATTGATATATTCTCGTACTCGTAGTATGTGTGTATATATATATATATATATATATATATATATATATATATATATATGTCTCCCTAAATATATACAAACAGGATGCCCTGATTCCAAATCATTGCATCTGAATGATACAAACATACTTATATTCATAAGGTCTGCAATCATGTCACTTTACACACAAAATGTGGGCATGTCTAGTGACACGTAATGTGTCCAATCGAAACTATCTCAGGCCACACGTTATGCAACATTTGGGGAGCGACACCTTCAGTTTTATGAACGATGATTTCACGCAACGTGATCATATCTGGCACTTGTAACGCATACGCCATGTAATTTACGTAACCCCAAGAAAAAAATCCAATAGGGTAATCTGAGGTGATTGCGGAGGCCATGAGATAGGGCCATCACTTCCAATGCATCGTCTGGGAATCTCTTCGCCCACACTTTCCGTACAAATGTCGCCCAGTGAGGTGGTGTTGCATCTTGTTAAACAATGACATTGGGCTACATTTCGTGAAAGCACAGTAAGGCATAACAATGACGTCTGGCCGCTCACACATTTCTGGCACAGTACTGCCTGTATATGCTCTTTCTCGACGCTAAGATTTTCGGATTCCCAAATACGCGCGTTGTGTTTATGAACACCGCACAAATGAAAAGTGGCTTCATCAGAAACTGCTGTTTCTGCAGTATGATGCAACATGGTGTTTGCAAATTGTCCACGCCGTTCGAAATCCTCTGGTTTCAAATGGTGTGCAATTTCAACCTTGCATGCAAGCAATTTAAGACGATTGCGTAACATCTGTTCACCGTATTATTCGGTGCCTGGAGCTCACGAGATGCTTTATGTGTTTGGAGATCTGGTGAAGTCTGTGCGAATACTGCCGACGCGACAGTCTGTTCAGATGTTGACGGCCCCCCACTGCTCCCCCCCCCTTTTTTTTTATCTGTGCCTGTAGCTAAGAACTTTTCTATCAGTGACTTTATCAACCTGACATCCAACAGCTGTGTTTCCCATACTTAGTTATGAAATTTCATCTCATTCAGCCACACAACACCCTGTGCCTTTTACTGCACTGACGTCATTTTACTGACTCAGCAACAGCTGTGCTCCTAGCG
This sequence comes from Clitarchus hookeri, assembly GCA_002778355.1. Classification (NCBI taxonomy): domain Eukaryota; kingdom Metazoa; phylum Arthropoda; class Insecta; order Phasmatodea; family Phasmatidae; genus Clitarchus; species Clitarchus hookeri. The sequence continues at coordinate 122,979 of NQII01004186.1, forward strand.
GTGGACTTGTAATCTGAAAAACAATCATACGAACGTGAAAAGTAAAACAAATTGCCAGCAATAAAATACACGTGTATTTCTTAGTCACATCCCGTGCATGTAGCGACATTCAATAAAATTATAATTTAAAATCAAGGTAACTACTTTTGGAAAACCTGTGTATCTTCGCTTCTGGGTTACAGGCGTTTCTCTATGTTTTATTTTTGGCATATTATTTAGGCTATAACCACACAAAAATGAAATTTATAATGGAAGAAAAAATGTATTGAGAGGGGCGGGGTGCCTACAGTCGTGTCTCCTCCTACTGCTGAGACGTTGTGTTCCCCATTGCACTCACGGGACAGCAGTTTCTTTAACGGGACTTCGTAGCAAAAAACAACTTGTAAGGTCAGCGTTCCCATATTGCAGAAATGTTCTCGGAAGGTGCGTTTTCCCAGGACGAGTAGTGATCCTTTGTCTACGCTCTCAAGAAATGTTTCTCGAGTCTACCGCATCACNCTGAAAAACAATCATACGAACGTGAAAAGTAAAACAAATTGCCAGCAATAAAATACACGTGTATTTCTTAGTCACATCCCGTGCATGTAGCGACATTCAATAAAATTATAATTCAAAATCAAGGTAACTACTTTTGGAAAACCTGTGTATCTTCGCTTCTGGGTTACAGGCGTTTCTCTATGTTTTATTTNAAAATCAAGGTAACTACTTTTGGAAAACCTGTGTATCTTCGCTTCTGGGTTACAGGCGTTTCTCTATGTTTTATTTTTGGCATATTATTTAGGCTATAACCACACAAAAATGAAATTTATAATGGAAGAAAAAATGTATTGAGAGGGGCGGGGTGCCTACAGTCGTGTCTCCTCCTACTGCTGAGACGTTGTGTTCCCCATTGCACTCACGGGACAGCAGTTTCTTTAACGGGACTTCGTAGCAAAAAACAACTTGTAAGGTCAGCGTTCCCATATTGCAGAAATGTTCTCGGAAGGTGCGTTTTCCCAGGACGAGTAGTGATCCTTTGTCTACGCTCTCAAGAAATGTTTCTCGAGTCTACCGCATCACCGAATACTTCTATTGAGACAGCACGGACGGTATGTTCTTTTTATAAAAAAAATCCATGGTCACTTTCGTATATTGGTTCACGATAGTTAAATGCGTCGTGAAGTCTCCAAATTTCTACAGTAATGGCATTCAACTCTAGTACCCTCACGTACCGACTGAATTCTGCTGCCGTATGAGATGAATTACCGTTGCCTTTATGCAGCTACGCTGCTTTTATCCTTTGGAATTGTATCGTTCACTTGAAATAATCAAATAGTTTTTGCCAGGAACTCAATAGTAATATTTCTTACTCGTCTTTCTTGTGGCGTCAACACCAAAACTTCTCCCCTACGTATGACGCTTAACTTTCTGCTCAGTGGTTAAGGTTGTTTACTTGATGTAATGNCAACACCAAAACTTCTCCCCTACGTATGACGCTTAACTTTCTGCTCAGTGGTTAAGGTTGTTTACTTGATGTAATGTAGTGACAGGCGGTGCAGTATGTGCTAGCGTATGGCGGTAATGATGCAAGCAACTGGAATTACTTGTTACGGGAAACGTCACGTAGTATGAACTGGTATAACGTTACTGTACGTGTGAGGCGCTATAGTATGGTGCTTGTGTGTCGCCCTCCGGAGGGACGTGTGACGTCACCGAGCTCTGTGCTGCAGTTTTGNCAACACCAAAACTTCTCCCCTACGTATGACGCTTAACTTTCTGCTCAGTGGTTAAGGTTGTTTACTTGATGTAATCTAGTGATAGGCGGTGCAGTATGTGCTAGCGTATGGCGGTAATGATGCAAGCAACTGGAATTACTTGTTACGGGAAACGTCACGTAGTATGAACTGGTATAACGTTACTGTACGTGTGTGGCGCTATAGTATGGTGCTTGTGTGTCGCCCTCCGGAGGGACGTGTGACGTCACCGAGCTCTGTGCTGCAGTTTTGCTTCGGTCGTCTGGAACTTACAGAAACAGTATGACTGGAATATTCACTGAAGTATTGTATAACCTTGTGGGAGTTAATATTAGNGCTTCGGTCGTCTGGAACTTACAGAAACAGTATGACTGGAATATTCACTGAAGTATTGTATAACCTTGTGGGAGTTAATATTAGTTATTAGATAGTTATAGTGGGACTCTGCGTACGTTTTTTTTATGTTTGGTTATTGAGTTGGGTTTTCTTTGTTGGGCTGTAAGTAATTTAGAAGTTTTCTTTTATAATGAAGCCTAATTTTGAATTTATCCAAAAAGTTGTTTATTCTCTAGCGGAGCGGTTGAATTTTTGTTGTTGCCGTCTGCGTGCGCGGCAGTAGAGAAAGAAGTATAATGTGATATTTAAGTAACCTTTTGACACTGTTAAATTCAATGAGTACAAATACGTTAAACATAAAGTAATCGTGTACTTATTATACAGACTGTTCACATGGGTTTTGAAATTATACAGAAAGGGGAGGGGGGTTCACATTAGTTGGTAACATGTAATAAATAACACACTGGATTATCACACTCCAGCAACAGAAATGTTATGCGGTACAAGGAAAGTTACTGCACATATGACTTACCCCAAGGAGGTCGGGAAATGGCAAGTGCCCACGTGGTACACCTCCAAGGTACTGTGTCGCGTAGAAGGACCCACAGCTAAAGTTCAAAACATATCCAAATTGCGCCCCTACTGCTTGAACTCTTTCAAGGCCAGTGGAGCACAGAAGACGCGGCCTCTCTGGTCAGGTCACCACTCTGCCAGAGGCCCAAAGATTGATCCGCGCCTCACGCGAAACGTAAGGTTGACCTCCTGGGTAAGGCTCTACTGGGGCAGGAAAGGGTCATCATTAGCATAATTCCCATTTCGTAAAGTACCCCCCGACATCTCACCCCAGCTTCCATCTCACGTCAGGTTTAGCAGTCGGAACTGCTCCTGAAGTAGCACTTCAGGACTGGCGCGCATTTCTGCACATCCGAAAGCCCCGGGTAATGGACTAGGTCAGTGAATCACAGAACTGGTTAGCTCCGACGAAATTCTTTGCATCCGTGTTCGTGTTCGTATTCGTATTCGTAGGAAGTGTGTCGTAATATTGAAATCGGGGCTTGGGGAATTATTCTAACTTATTGTATAACTGCATATGGGTATACGTGGAATTGGCTGCGTGGGCAAAACTATATGTAGTCGGAACTAAGTGGACTATTATAACTTACTTACTATCATAACTTATAACTGCTTATGGGCATGCAAGGGGACGGGGAGGACATTTGATTGGGG
>NQII01004186.1:142254-160197 GCA_002778355.1 Clitarchus hookeri
CCCCAATTGCGACCATGGCTGTCTTAATCCCTCTCTGGCGCGGTGCATGCCTCCTTGCATCAAATTCTCTCTCTTGTAGGCGTATGGGGCCTAGTCCTGAGACGCACTTAACTCCCGTCCCTACCTCGGACGCACTAGGGCAGGTAAAAAAAAATCCACAAAAAGGACTTGGTTAACTTCTGTAAAAAAGAAGTGCAGTAGAGTGGTGTGGCTCGCAGAGAGAGAAGATGAGAGTGTAGGGTGAGAGTGGTGTTGTATGTGAGGCGAGACGCCAGGTCACCCCAGTAGAAAGTCGGTAGAGCACCGTGCTATCTGGAGCAGAGGAAAGCAACTTGAGCGCGCACCCACACACACACACACACACGCTCGCGCGCACACGCATACGCACACAGTTCCAGTCTTATAGTTGTCACTTTATTTAACAATTATTCAATGTTTTTGAGCGCTGTGTGCTCACAAACAACATTATGGGAATTTTTCATTTCCGAATACGGCTTTCCATGTTTGCATTTCCAACTCTTTTGATTTTTTTTTAAAGTGGGAAAGCGCTAATACGAGCATTGATGCGACTATAAGCCAAATATACGGATTCAAACATTGACGCCATGCCGCCTCCATTCCAAGGTCAAGTAAANCATTGATGCGACTATAAGCCAAATATACGGATTCAAACATTGACGCCATGCCGCCTCCATTCCAAGGTCAAGTAAACTATAATGAAATAGTTAAACGCATACTTCTGAAAATATGAAGGCATACAGAATGTCTCAGGAGGAATAGTAAATACTTACGGAGGTTGTAGTATAATCTTCTGAGCAAAATAAGTTATATAAACACGTGTCCAAATGTCAACTGGCATAGTTGAAGTTGGTGCGTTCGTTCCCGCTGCGCGCAAGACCGGAGCAGGTAGGCAGAACAGAACAGAACGACGTGGAGCCGCAGTTGTAGTGTTACAGTGTAGCAGTTGTAATGCAGTGGTAAACTGAACTATGTTACGTACAAGTGTGTAGAAACACGCCGCACACCTTTACACATGCTGAACATGCTGATATGGTATTTGTTTCACTGCATATAATCAGAGTGATATTTATAAAAGCCTGGCACGAGGACGTGACGTCATCTTGCTTGCNTATTTATAAAAGCCTGGCACGAGGACGTGACGTCATCTTGCTTGCACAAACACGCACCAGTGGAAGGTTCCCATTACGCGTCAACATACGTACGACCCACTTACCCGAGTACATCTGCTCATTGTCGGGGAGGAGGGGCGTCTTCGTCCAACATACAGTTGTGGTAATGCCCAACCCCTCTTGATAGCAACCTCCCTTGCCCGGGCCGCTGTTCACGCTCCGAACACAGGTCGCCGGGTCGGCCGGCCCCTTTCATCTCCGCGCACCGCTAACGTGCTTGACAGACACGATGCATGGGCCTTCCACAGTTAGTAGCTTGGCAGGCTGTGAAGTCAGGTATGACGTCGTGCTGGCTGGACACAGGGACAGTGGAGAGTTCGCTTGACGGACCTCAGGCGGCCTACCACGCTGCCGCGGATGTCGGAGTCATCAGCCAGTGCACAGCTCGCGAGGACAAGTGGAACTGCTAGGACACGAGGTAACGTCCAACTTCCTTATACTAGCCCGTGTGTCGGTGCCTCTCACAGCTCCGTCAGTTGGATGAGTTATAGCAGACCGTCGCTCGTAACTCGAATAGGGAAAACGAAATCTTACCGAAGATACCCGAAGTCGAGGTTCTACTGTCTTATAACTTCGGCATTAAAACAAAATGTATAACACATTCAGACATACTATATTCACACAGCATAAATATACAATAAACAATACTGTATTTTCTCTCTTTAGTTATTGTAAAAACTCATGTTTGATTTGCATATCTTAATTTTGACGGTGGTAGCGCAGACTGCTTTGTGTAAGCGCCCTTCATGTTTGTTAATCGTGTCACGTGTAATTTTTTTTCATGAATATACGCATACAATGGATTGTAGCGTAGTGTTTCATCTTTACAGTCAGTTTATATTCCCTGAAATATATTTGTGATGTGAAATAACTGTGCAAAGAGACACATCAATAATATTGCCCAAAAAACATACACCAATCACAATATAAAAACAATTAAAATTTGGCNTGTGCAAAGAGACACATCAATAATATTGCCCAAAAAACATACACCAATCACAATATAAAAACAATTAAAATTTGGCGAGGTGTCTGCAATACCACCAACATAAGAAAATGAGAATGCAGCTTTCACTCAGTCTTCTAAAGTTGTCAGTACCGTAGAACCTAGTTCGGCTTGCTTTGGCAAACAAATAAATAGTATAAGGATGTCTAGTTATACNAAGTTGTCAGTACCGTAGAACCTAGTTCGGCTTGCTTTGGCAAACAAATAAATAGTATAAGGATGTCTAGTTATACTCTTGAGTTACAACTCTCTATTTGTATACTTCCTGAGTTCTAGGACGTCTCTATCTGCGCTTAATGTCACACAAATGTTAATAAATACAAATTTGTCCAATTTGCAGGGAAGTAGGGAGACCATCGAACATCATGCTCTCAGTGAAAGGCTATGTGTGTGAATGCAGCATATAGCAACATCGTAAACTTCTTGGCGGAAAAGGTTGGGAGATGTAAGGCGTTTTGGATGTTTTAAAATTGTATCTGATTTACTTGTCTGTTAAACCAAGGGCACAACAGAAGGCGTTATTTTCCCCTCAGCGATATAAAAAAAACATACAAGCGTTAATTTCGGGAGTATGCTGTAATCACAGCGCCCCGATAAAAAGTACTACGTCATCAAGTTGCTCGGTTGCGATTATCAATCAGGCGTGACTGTCATTGTGCCAGCAGGTCGAAGTGCGGATGACGTCACTCACAAGCAGAGTGAATCAGAACTGGGACGCCAGCCGCTGCTAAACTGGTTTCTAACTAAACTGTATCCAGCTTTTGTAGCATCTGGCCGTTGTCAGAGTACGCATCCTTCATACGTAAATCATTTTTTGCTTATTACGTATTTATTTTTCGTTGTGGTATGAAATAACTGTTTGAAAAAAGTATGACAATTGCAGGAATTAATTTCCAACAAAGAATAACAAAAAAACTTAAAAGAATTTTAAATTGCTATCTATTTTTCGTATAAATACGAATGTCATAAATGTTTTTTTCCTAGGGGTGTAGTTCTCCCACATTTAAATTTTAACAGTTTATTTCAAATTTGAAGTCATAATAGTTAGAAATGAGGCCTTACCGCGTGTGAACCATGTGTTGCATTTCGAATTAAGTATTTTTAAAATGCCAGTCTGTTATTTTAAGAAACACTTAAGTCGAACCCAAACTACGTGTTAAAATACGTAATTTAAATATGTACAAATTATAATAAGTTAAAATGCTTTTATTTACTGTACAAAAAAGTATAATGAATAGTTCGAAATTACTTTGTATTTTTATCATGCCATATATGTGTAACAAAACCTTAAAATATCTTCAGTATAATAATAATGGCGTGTGGGGAGTCGTGGGTCCCGTTCCGTTGTGGGAGGCTCACTGCCAGAAAGGTCAACCCTCCCGTAGGTGACCGTCATCCCCGGGAATGACAGAAATGAGACCCTAGAATGGAGCGGCGCTGGAATGCAAGNGTGACCGTCATCCCCGGGAATGACAGAAATGAGACCCTAGAATGGAGCGGCGCTGGAATGCAAGGGCGGGGGAAATGGGAGTACCCCGAAAAAAAAACCCGCCGGCAGGCGGCATCGTCCAGCACGATTCCCACATGCGAAAATCCGGGAGTGAACCCATCTAGAAGGGGCCACGGTTTTGTAGTTAGACTACTCGTCTCTCACCAAAGCGAACCTGGTTCGATTCCCGGCAGGGTCGCCCCCGGATTTTCGCATGTGGGAATCGTGCTGGGTGATGCAGCTGGTCGGCGGGTTTTCTCGAGGATCTTCAATTTCCCCCCTCCCCCTCCTATCCTTACATTCCGGCGCTGCTCTATACTCACCTCGCTTCACCCTCATCCGCTCTCAAGACATCTGTGTTAAGATTCGCCCAAATCTCTTCAATCACTAATTCAATAGCTATAATATCATTGAGGCTGTATAACTGCTGTAATACATTGTCGTGCAAGTCCTCATTGTAACGACTCGGGAGCAGGAAAGGTTTCTGAGGTGTCACCTGCTCCGCCCACCTCTCATCACTTGATCATTGTTTCTCAAGGTATAAGCAGAGAGACTTTCAATGTAGCACTTCATCCCACTGTAAGACACACACAACTCATTACAAACTACTGCACATTCCACCAAATTTGTCAGAAAAGTACGAAATATGCCACGTATGAAAGAAGATTGCATATATTTTGTAACACTGAATTTTTTTTGCTGATATTTGCATGTTTAAATGTTTTAAACAACTCAGTTAATAAGAAAACTAAATGGCAGCATCCCTAGCGGACAACTCCAGGACCAACATGTCGGTCGATTGAGAGTTACACCAGCGCCCTTGGCAGGCAGTAGTTGTATGAAGGACAAGTGGAGGCAAGATGGCGGGGTCGAATGAAGATGAGTAATAGGGTGGCACACACTAGCAGCAATAAACATCATTACAGGGATCAGTGGTGCACTCTAGCAGACGGCGAGAGAACTACAGCGGACTATATCCAATATGGCGAACGAAGGTGAGTAATCGGGAAACAAGATAGCAGATGGAAACAATATGGCGGAAATGTGAAGGTTACAAAATGGCCGCCGACCGGAATGACAGAGCAGGAGATAACGTCATCCAAGATGGTGGACGAAACCTGAATCCTACTCATGAATAATGCTCCAGAAGGAAGATAATTATACTACTACTACTACTACTACTGTTTTTTTTTAAATTAAGTGCAGATATTTTGTGGTGTGCAAGGGGGAAGGGGGTGTCAAGACGAGTGTTTCGATGTAATGAAAATGGTGTCGGAAATGCGTCATTATGCTACAAATGAAATAAAATTCAAGACGCTGTGTTGCTGTTGAAGATGCCCTCGCGGGTAAACAGTGCCTCTTCTGTCCATAACACATTGGCAGGGAAGTGTGGAGTAGTAATGCGCTGCTGCAAGAACGACCTGGCAAGGTCATGTCGACGACGACAATCTTCACGACTGCCACATGAGCTGCACAGCTGTACTGGTTCGATGTATGCCGGCGTGCAACACAGTCAACGGCCATCTCTTTTAACAATTGTTGTTGCGGTTTCGATGTCAACTCGCTTTTAGTGACTGTGCTACATGTTCTTTACAGAATATTGCTTACAGCAATTGTGTCTTGAGTTTTATTTTTTTGTAGCCTAAGGATGTATTTGCGACACCATTTCCACTACATCGAAACACTCGTCCTGACACCTCCTTGCATTCTTCAAAATATCTGCACTCATTTAAAAAACAACCTGTATACAACCATAACAATTATGATTTTTCTACATATCGAGAAAAAAAGGAGGAGAGTTAAGTTGCAAAATCTGCTTTCTGAAGCATCCAGCGTGGAAATACACTTAACGTTTTGATTAATAATAAACTTGTAATTGATTTTTTGTAAGAGGAAATATGTGTATTATTGATTCTTGGACAACATTGGTTGTACTTTTCAGACAATGTTGGCAGTGCACGTAGTAGTTTGTAATGAGTAATGCTTGTTGTACAGTTGAGTGCCCGCTCCATTGGACGTCGCTTTCCTACCTCAAGAACGTATCGGCGGAGCGGAAATAGTAAGGCGAGTTAGACGGTGGTGCGTGACATACACGGCATTCCAGTCGTCAAGTTGCAACTGCGCTAGCAGGCGGTTGACTATAGTCTGGTCGCAGTTTCTTCACACTTTCTGAATCAAACCTTTGAAAAATCACCCCATCTGATTGACTTTTTCCTAAATATGCTGTGTATCGCAAGCGTTAAATTTTTTATTTNGTGTATCGCAAGCGCTTAAATTTTTTATTTCGTTGATCTTTTACTTATTTTTATATAGACTATGGTGTTTTATTTATAAATTATATGAATAANTGCTGTGTATCGCAAGCGTTAAATTTTTTATTTCGTTGATCTTTTACTTATTTTTATATAGACTATGGTGTTTTATTTATAAATTATACGAATAAAAGCAGTGAGAAAACAGGTGCGTTGGTAAGGCTAGTAAGAAATAGTTTTTATGCAAAATGCGATTGAACAGAGTGCGCACTAATTCTGTGTGTTGTCCCTTTGGTGCAATTTGCCAGACTTAAGCTTTGTGTTCATGAGGTGGAGGAATATCCTGGAAGNGCATGAGGTGAAGGAATATCCTGGAAGTAGAATTTTATCAGGGCTTCAGAAAAGTTTGAAGTAACCGTGGATGGACTATACACAGCTCTGGCCTGCTTGTCCAACACCCTGCCACAGTTAGCTTGTCCCTGGGTATTTCGTGTCTTCGTTATTTCCTCTCCAACCTCACCAATGCCACATACACGACGGGGCTACCACAGTTGAGATGTCCGAAGGTATCCCGACATTTCGAAACATGACAAGACTGCAGTAAATGTTAAGTGCGGATTTTTAAACGTTTTCTTCATGACATTTTTATAAGGCGTTTGCCTTTATCTATCTACACTCCATTTCATATAACTTCACTTTGACAGTTCTAGAAATGTAGTGCGGCGACCATGTATCCTTCCGCCACAGCTGTTCTATCAATGAAGAAAACAAAGCGTGTAAACAAATGCTATGAACAATGTAGGTTACCATTCCAGTTTACTTTATTTTTGTTATGGCCAAGTTATACTGCTGGGGCTCTGTTAATTTTATTGCGAGTGGATGAAGTTACAGACTTTAGTTCGTCTTTCATGAGACAGGATTGTTTTTTGAAGCACATCTTATGGGACGGTATTATTTTGAATTATATACGTATTGTTTTAATAGACCAGTAGAAAATTCTGTTCGTATGGAAATACTATTCAAATTATTATAGCCTGTAAAGTTTTAACCTTGCCGAAAGAAGAAAACGCGAAGCATATTATGTTGTTCGTACCGATGTGAATAATAAACGTATTCCGTATGTATGTAAATATTTTTGGCGAATTTAACTTTATTCTTGTTGGATTTTCCATATAATAAACATGTTATTTTTACACTACAAAACAGCGTTGAAATGATGGCTTTCTAGACTACGTACGTTTCAAACTTTCTAATAACACTTTCGAAATACATTACTATTTGCAAAACACTTCGACTTACGATTCGTAATTCCTATTTGCAATTCCTGTACACACGTTAATCTGTGGCAATCCTTGGACACGCTTGTCTGCCATTGATACGAAATAATTTGCATGTTAATTCAGTAAATGAGACACNATGCGATTGAACAGAGTGCGCACTAATTCTGTGTGTTGTCCCTTTGGTGCAATTTGCCAGACTTAAGCTTTGTGTTCATGAGGTGGAGGAATATCCTGGAAGTAGAATTTTATTAGGGCTTCAGAAAAGTTTGAAGTAACCGTGGATGGACTATACACAGCTCTGGCCTGCTTGTTCAACACCCTGCCACAGTTAACTTGTCCCTGGGTATTTCGTGTCTTCGTTATTTCCTCTCCGACCTCACCAATGCCACATACACGACGGGGCTACCACAGTTGAGATGTCCGAAGGTATCCCGACATTTCGAAACATGACAAGACTGCAGTAAATGTTAAGTGCGGATTTTTAAACGTTTTCTTCATGACATTTTTATAAGGCGTTTGCCTTTATCTATCTACACTCCATTTCATATAACTTCACTTTGACAGTTCTAGAAATGTAGTGCGGCGACCATGTATCCTTCCGCCACAGCTGTTCTATCAATGAAGAAAACAAAGCGTGTAAACAAATGCTATGAACAATGTAGGTTACCATTCCAGTTTACTTTATTTTTGTTATGGCCAAGTTATACTGCTGGGGCTCTGTTAATTTTATTGCGAGTGGATGAAGTTACAGACTTTCGTTCGTCTTTCTTGAGACAGCATTGTTTTTTGAAGCACATCTTATGGGACGGTATTATTTTGAATTATATACGTATTGTTTTAATAGACCAGTAGAAAATTCTGTTCGTATGGAAATACTATTCAAATTATTATAGCCTGTAAAGTTTTAACCTTGCCGAAAGAAGAAAACGCGAAACATATTATGTTGTTCGTACCGATGTGAATAATAAACGTATTCCGTATGTATGTAAATATTTTTGGCGAATTTAACTTTATTCTTGTTGGATTGTCCATATAATAAACATGTTATTTTTACACTATAAAACAGCGTTGAAATGATGGCTTTCTAGACTACGTACGTTTCAAACTTTCTAATAACACTTTCGAAATACATAACTATTTGCAAAACACTTTGACTTACGATTCGTAATTCCTATTTGCAATTCCTGTACACACGTTGTTCTGTGGCAATCCTTGGACACGCTTGTCTGCCATTGATACGAAATAATTTGCATGTTAATTCAGTAAATAAGACACTTCACCGGTTTCCTGAAACTAATAAACTGCGGAACGAAAATACACGTTGGCGCTTCATAACTAGAGACATGAAAAATTCGCGTTTTCATCTCGGCACAATCTAGAATTCAAAACCCCGTACGTTTGTATTGCTAATGCTATTGGTCTACTCGTTAAATTACACCTCCTGGACAACTCTGAGCCTATAATAAATACACAGTAAAATGCAGACCGAATCACCGTCTTCCGCTAATACAACAAGCAACCAATGAACAGTGATATCTGCATGATTTTGTATACGAAAATAGAGTATAGCCTACAGGTCATTGAACTCGCGTTGAACTTTACGTTTTTAAAAGTTTCATCCTCCATATTTATTAGTTGATACCGAGCGCAGACAACACTAATTAACATTTTATCACGTTCGTCTTGAAAAAGCCCGCCTTGCACGTCCATTGTTTACATTTACAACGTAAGTATTCCACGAATGCACGCGGAAGTATCTGGCATCTCCTTTTTNTGTATACGAAAATAGAGTATAGCCTACAGGTCATTGAACTCGCGTTGAACTTTACGTTTTTAAAAGTTTCATCCTGCATATTTATTAGTTCATACCGAGCGCAGACAACACTAATTAACATTTTATCACGTTCGTCTTGAAAAAGCCCGTCTTGCACGTCCATTGTTTACATTTACAACGTAAGTATTCCACGAATGCACGCGGAAGTATCTGGCATCTCCTTTTTNCTTGCACGTCCATTGTTTACATTTACAACGTAAGTATTCCACGAATGCACGCGGAAGTATCTGGCATCTCCTTTTTCTATCATCTCAGGACACAACTTGAGGAAATAAAGGTCAGTTTCTTGAATGCTTTGACTTGGGACAGCGCCACGACGTCAGATGGTCACTTTCACAAATCTTCATATCTTTGTCTTAAGACAGGTTGGAATAGCGCAATGGTAGACAGGCCTTTATTCTTGACAGTGCTATTGGCAGCAAAGCGGCCCAATGTTGGGATACGGGCAGTGGCTACTACGCAGCTCGCATGCACACACTACTACATTTTTTTCTACTCATGGAATCATACTTTATATAGAAACTGTGTTTTCTTTTTTCCGTGGTAGGTTTCACGCCAGCTTTCCTACCTGACCAATCGCATTGCTGTTTCAGAGTGTAGGGCGCTCCCCGCGGAAACTACTTGAAACCAACTGAAAATAAGCCAAGAAGAATGCCTCCATCTTGTTTCGGCATTCTTTCAGGGGGCTTTAAAATACGATGATCTTAAATAATATTGTTTCCCGCTTACTACCGCACGAGGCGCGGGCACTATGCGCGGACTAGGCTCTGTAGGGGGTGACACACCTCCATCATCCCCAACCCCAGGCAGACCCGCCCACGGTCCCGTCACCGGGCGCCCGGAAATGATTGACAGATGACCTGGTGGGCGCCACAGCCCCGTCTCCCCCTCTTCGAGAGAGGCCGGCGACTTTATAGGGCGCGCAGGAATATTCTGGGAACTAGGACCCTCGGCGCAATGCGGCATTTAGAGGAATTTCTGGGCGATCGCTGACGACACTATAAATACAAGTCGCAGCTGGGTTGTCGGCAGTCTCTTTGTGGAAGTAAATTGGCTGAGTGCGGTGATCTAGTGACGCGTGGTGCAGCGAGACACATTGGCGAAGGGAACGGACGACAACGGGAGATTGCGAGGCGACTGCCGACGAGGTGTTTGTGGTGTGAATGGACGAGAGGGCATGAAACCCGACGAGTGAAGGCTACTGTGAATGAGGGCGCTCGGAGAACTCTAGAACATTGCGGACTGGTGGGACCTGAACTAAACTGAGGTGGGACTGTATGACATGTGATATACGGACTTAATTGTAAATATCTTAGCTGTAAAACATGGACATATAATTTATAAAGTAAATCAATAGGTTTTGATATACTGTTTACTGGGACTGATTTTAATTATTTAGTCCCATTAATTTCTTTGAGGTAATTGTAACTTGGATTGATTGGATTAATTAATTGTAAATAGCAAGTGATAATTTAGTGTGAGGTATTGAGTCGAGAGAATTTTGATTTGTAATTATCGTAATTAAATTAGGAAACTATGATTATTTATTTTATATAATTAAGACCTCCATCCTTAACGAAACTGGTTTAGCACACCGACTTTTGAGAAATTGTAACAATATTGATTAAGGCTACTTTTGTTTCGAAGGCATACTTAGAAGACTGCTGACATTACGAAAAATTTGAAACGAGCAAATATCCTAACGTAGTTTTATTATAAGTTTCAAACCTGTGGCTGCTGTTCTGCGAGCGTAATGGTAATCCCTCAGTGCATGCATACATCGAGAGTTAAATAATGGGCGTGAATTCCAGTCACCACCAAACCTTNGTAATGGTAATCCCTCAGTGCATGCATACATCGAGAGTTAAATAATGGGCGTGAATTCCAGTCACCACCAAACCTTAAATAAAATGGGGGAAGGTGGGAAATACGGATCACAGCCTGCCTGTAAGTTAAGAAACAGTATTATAGTGACGTCACGTTACCATATTCGTAGTTTGTAAATAAATCAATATGAAATAAACTGTTTCTAAATATGGATATGAGGAAGCAGTATGAGTTTGTTAGTTTTCAAATACACAAATCACTAACTCTACTTCTAAGAGTGTATATGTATAGTCTATTGACTGTTTCTTCACACTTTTTGGAAATCAAATCTTTGAAAAATCGCTCCATGTGTGGCGTGCGTCGTTGTTTCCCACATACGCCATCTTTCACAAGCTTCTTATATTTTTACTAACAATTAAGTATATTTTTTCTTAAATTGAACTTTTATGTACATTTTATCTGTACATAAAATATTTCATTGATAATTAATATGAATAAAAACTATGAGAAAATAGGTGTGTAGGTAATGCCTGCCAAGAAATAGTTCTCATAAAAAATATAATTACACTGATTGCGCAAGAATTCGGTGCGTAGTCCCTTAGGTGTAATTTTGTAGACTCTTGTTAATCTTCGTTTGCACGAGGCGGAGGGATATCCTGGTGGTAGAACTTAAGCAGGTGCTTCAGAAAAGTTGGAAGTGACCGTGAATGGACTATATATAAGCTTCTATACTTACCGTGAACCTCAATCTCACGTGCACACGCAGAGTGTATGCCTCGTGCTAGTACGTAAACTGCTGTCGTGTAATAGGAATATTTCACGGTGGCTGGTGAACCAGGCCTTGCCTGTGCAAGAGCAAGTACATCGTGTAACACCGGCTTTAGCAACTGCTAGTCTGCTGCGGGTTCATTGCCGCTACTTGTCTAAAGGTTAATGCCATTAATTACGTAACGGCACGCAGTACACCGGAGCTTGGAGGTCGAGAAGTGCGGCAGCGATAAGGACGACACTGCCACGCACATCAAGTGTGCCATCGCCGCTACGTGCGAGTCCTCGCGGGCCGAAACCTCCTCGTGGTTTTAGCAGACACGTGTCGGGGAAAGTATCCTTTGAATTATTCCAGGAAACGAATTCAAGTAGAGAGTTTTAATACTGAAGTCTACAGTCAGCTCCACAGTCTACACAAATGATTACGGGTTCTGTATCTAGGTGGTCGGAGCCAACTTTAATTTGAAGTTCCCCGCTTCTCCATCTTGTGCACACAAACTTGCGTCATAAAAACAGAAGTAAAGACTGTTTCATAACAGGTGGCGGAGTCATTCACGAATGTTCGGTTCGCGGTATTACCTGGCTCTTGAACCGAGTTGCAGTGTGTTTGAATTACCTTTCTTTTTGTGTCCAGGAAACTATTAAACGTGCGCCCTCAATTCTTATCTACGAAAAGAACACTTACTTCAGACTAGTCGTGCATGGTACTTTCATGACGTCACGCATGTNCCCTCAATTCTTATCTACGAAAAGAACACTTACTTCAGACTAGTCGTGCATGGTACTTTCATGACGTCACGCATGTTGGAAACATCATTTTAATGCCCCTCCAACATGGCTGAAAACTACTTTTCCAGACTGCTTTTTCTCAAAATACACCAACCGGATTCATGCGAACTTAGATAGAGGAGTGCACTGAACTTTGCTATAATGACTCTCTNACGTGCGAGTCCTCGCGGGCCGAAACCTCCTCGTGGTTTTAGCAGACACGTGTCGGGGAAAGTATCCTTTGAATTCTTCCAGGGAAGGAATTCAAGTAGAGAGTTTTAATAATGAAGTCTACAGTCAGCTCCACAGTCTACACAAATGATTACGGATTCTGTATCTAGGTGGTCGGAGCCAACTTTAATTTGAAGTTCCCCGCTTCTCCATCTTGTGCACACAAACTTGCGTCATAAAAACAGAAGTAAAGACTGTTTCATAACAGGTGGCGGCGTCATTCACGAATGTTCGGTTCGCGGTATTACCTGGCTTTTGAACCGAGTTGCAGTGTGTTTGAATTACCTTTCTTTTTGTGTCCAGGAAACTATTAAACGTGCACCCTCAATTCTTATCTACGAAAAGAACACTTACTTCAGACTAGTCGTGCATGGTACTTTCATGACGTCACGCATGTTGGAAACATCATTTTAATGCCCCTCCAACATGGCTGAAAACTACTTTTCCAGACTGCTTTTTCTCAAAATACACCAACCGGATTCATGCGAACTTAGATAGAGGAGTGCACTGAACTTTGCTATAATGACTCTCTCATAATAATAATAATAATAATAATAGTGCCATAGATTAAAGTGCCATGGTTCCAGTGGCAGGACGGGAACACAGCACGTGAGTTCACAACTTGGCACGTAGAGGCGATATAGCTTTACGTGCGCCGGCCGGCGTCACCGTAGCGCTTCATTAATTTAACACACACACACACACACACACACCATTAGGCGTTAGTCTTTTAAANACTGTAGAAAGAACAAAGTGACGTGTGAATTTCTCCGACATTTTGGAGATAGTTTCATGGCTGCACAGAAGATAAGTGTGTAGCCGCTTAGCGTTTACCCGTGGCGTCATCGTGGAGCGAGTTAGGTGACTTATGTTATTAACAATAGTTACTTCACTTCCTCTTGTGTTCCGGACAGGTCGCAGTAGAGCGCGGATACGACCAGGCAGCATTGTTGCAGTATCCGCTATTGCCCTGGCATGTGTTGACACACACGCGCAAGACTGCCTGCACTTGTGATAATACTGTATATAAATCCCCCGTTTATATAGCTTTTAAATTAAAAATTCTGGCAGAACGAGTACTGTCGATATACATACACAGCAACACCTCCCTCCGAAATTAAAAAAATATATATATGGATGCACAGCAAGGCATATCAGTAGTTATAGGCTATTCGCAGTATCTTCACACATTTTAATGAATTTTTTTTTTAATCACTCCATGTATGACGTGTTTAGATCTTTCCTAAATACGTCACGGTTCACAAGCGTTTTATATTTCTGTTAACGTAATAAAAGTATCGTATTTCTTGTGAAATTGAACTTTCACTTATATCTTATCAGTAAATTAAAACGTCCCAATTATAATTAATATGAATTAAAACAGAGACGAAATAGGTGTGTTGGTAATGTCTAGTAATAAATAGTTCTCGAGCGCACATCATTGAGTTGCGTTGCCCATTTTGTGTAATTTTCCAGACTTTATTAGCCTTCTTAGTTTGCATAAGGCGGAGGAATAGCGGGAAAGTAGAACTTTAGTAGGGCTTCAGAAAAGTTGGAAGTAGCCCTGAATGTACTGTAGTAAGAAGTAGCCGTAGCGAGTTTTACTACAGAGTAAGAAAAATGTTATGGCCGCCGCCGATGTCTCATATGCCCCCGGAAGGCCGTGCTGTCACGAGACCGAGAACAGAAGTGCCCATATTTCATTTGAGTGGGTTAAAACTCTAGTTAGCAGCCCGACACACTTGGGTTCAAATCATTGAGCCGGTCGCGGGCTTCCGTGTGTGTGTGTGAGCTGGATTCCGGGCCCGTATTTGCATCTGTTAACCAGTGTTGCTATATTAGTAAATTTATGTGTATGTGCGAATGTGATGATGCGGCGAGCGTGAAGGCTGCTTACGAAGCTTGACATACATCATGGCGCTGAGGCGAGGCTCTTAGTGTGGTATTCCCCGCCAACCTGTCGACCTTGGCGGCGAGGAGTCGTGAGTAGATAGAAAATGGGGGATCTGAAACAGGGCATTGGGGGTTAGGAGGGTAGAAGCAATATGGCATCTGGCAGAGGACCAGAGGTGACGACTTTAAATGCCCTATTTCCAAGGAAAACAATCAAAATTTCTAGAATTTCCCTCAAAATATCCCGTTTTCCCTCAAAATCTGCAAACTTGACCTTTGATCTTGCCCTTGACCTTTGTGGGGATCTGGTGCACAGGTTGCATTCAGGCTTCGAAGCCTTGGAGTGTCCACCATATTGGATCACATCACAGTCGCCATCTTGTTTCTACAAGTTTCCAGTTCATTCTCTGTCATTCCATGCCGCCATATTGTTTCTAGAATTTTCCAGTTCATGCTATGCCATTCCATTCTACCTCGAAATCTTGTTTCTAGACATGACATGGGTGCCAGCGTAGGTTTAAATAATGTATTCATAAAATACATATGGAAATTAATATTTCCCCAAGTGTTATAGGCATGGGTATGGGTATGTCTATTCGAGAGGTATGTGTTCGTTATGTCAACTCGTGGAGTGCCCATGTAGTCAAGACACTGAAAATGACATTACTTTTTTTTATAATTATAACCAGTACTCTGAATTTTTTATTAATATACATCAGAAATAGTGCAGACATGGGTATTTGAGAGATAATGAAAAATAATAAGTGTGAGATGACAACTCATGTCGTGGAGGATGGTTCACTCATAAAACTGATCATATCAACAATTAAATGTTTCGTAGGCATAACCATAATAAGTACTCTTATATTTTAGTTAATATAATAATTTACTTTATACCTGTGCCCATAAATAATAGTAAGTAAACAAGTTTTTCTCTGTTGGTGTGTTTGGAGTACGCGCGGTTTTACGAAACTATCAAACAAGTCCGCCAGAAAATAAAGCACACCCTAGAAGAGGACAGGTTGGTACATTCCGATATGTCACGTATGCTATAAATATTATTTTGAAGCCCTCTATCAGAATTAAGAGGGTTTTTCAGACTGCCTCATCTCAAAACATATTACTCTGACACGAGTAAAACTACGATAGGGATCTGTGTTGATTCTTGCTGCATAATTTCCACCAATAAAATGACAGGGCACCTCCTCAAGACCAATAGCTGCGCGTAGCACGGCGAGAACACTGCACGCCAGTTCAGAGTCTTGCGCTTAGTGGCGATGGCGTACTTGATGCGCGTGGCAGTGTAGTCCTTACCGCTCTTCTTCTGAGTTCCAGACACGAAAGTAGCTCCAGGCGGAGACTAATGCCGCTACGTTGCTGGCGACCGCACTGCGAGCGTGATGGCCGTCGTGTCTATGAAGTCAATTCAGTGAGCGACACGTGTAGGCTGTCCACGGCGAAGCGAGCACGTTTGAGGCCTTACTTACTTTTTTCCTATCAGCCTTGTTTTATCCTTCAACAATTTTTTTTACATAAATATCGCTATATAAATAATAAACACAGTGTATATATTCCACCGGACTTGAAAGTGAACGTCTAGGGGTACAATAACACATATTGATGGACTATTATTCCAAATGAGAGGGCTTCAAAAAGAACTGACTTTTGTGTGAATAGCCCTATAATTAGTTAAGAGGCAGGTAGAACTGAGCTGTGAGCGAGCTGGTGCAGTGGCGTACGTGAAGGTAGTGCGAGGTGTGGGTTTGTCGGTGTAAGAGGCTGGGTGCATAAGGCGTCGTAACATGCCAAGACAGAGATAGGACTGCGAGGGGGCGGGGTGCGGTGTGGGCTGTGGTGCTGCCAAATGCCAAGGTCCTCTGGCAACTCGCGGTAGCCACGTGGCTTGGCCCACTGCCGTCTCGCCTCTGCCAACATTCACACCACGCCACTGCTAACTACCTACATTTACATAATTACAGCTACGTATATATAATTACACTAGCGAACCGGCCCGGCTTCGACCGGGTACAATTGAGTTCTACAGTGATACACTAATACATAAATCGGAAAAAGACAATTCATTTTTTTTAAAAACGGAATTATAAAATTATGCTATTTTGGCTTAGGTTTTTAACAGATTACGGTAAACCAAAAGAAAGCCAATATTTTTTACCCGATAGCCAATAAGTATGGTAATGTTTTTGGAGTGTATCTGTGCAACTATCGCGTAGTTACCACATTTCCACTTTCCAGCGTCGAGATATGAAAATCAAAACGTGAGTTTCATCAAATTGTAGCTTTAGAAATAAGTGTACCTAGGTACTACTTTTTGCGCTTGGCTGAGGGTTCTTAATCGATCACCAAAGTTAAGCAACGTTTTCAGCGGCACACATTTGGATGGGTGACAGTTTAGTGGCATAACATCTGAGCGCTTCCGGGCTACGGAGGGCACGTTAAATATTCGATCCCGGTTGTTATAGATTGATAGCAGTCGTTAAGCCATTTCAGAGGTCCTTGGGCAGCCTGATAAACTCTGACACCAGTGAAAAAAAATATTTCGGTCACGTTCCCAGCCGTTGCAGAATTACGTTTTGTTGTTATTCCTCAGGAACTGTACAATTTTCCGTGATAAAAAGTATCCTATGTCCTATTCCAGGACCTAAAGTACCTACATGCCAAATTTCATCAAAATCCGTTCTGCTGTTATGGAGCTGAATGGTAACAAACATACACACACGCACACGCACACGCACGCGCACACACACGCACGCACACACAGACTTTCACATTTATAATATTAGTAAGATACAGGAGTCCATAATTGCACACGTATATACATGCGTCCGTACAAAATCGTATTCTTATATATACGCTTCTGTACATAATTGCATTCGTAATACATGCGTCTGTACATATTGCATTCATATATACATGCGTCTGTACATATTGCATTCGTATATACATGCGTCCGTACATAATTGCATTCGTATATATATATGTCTGTACACAATTGCATTCGTATATATATATGTCTGTACACAATTGCATTCGTATATAGGCCGTTCACGGCTAGTTAAGCACTATTGAAATCAACATCTGGGAAATATCACTGCCCGTACCTGCTTATATTTAAACGGGCACGCAGACAAGCAACGCGACCAGTTAAGTTGGTAACGATGAAGAGAACGTAATCCCTTCTTTTAACGTAGGACTTAAAGTGTAAGGTAAACATTTGTGAACTCTTGAAATTACTTCATTTTCTTTCTTATTTCTTTAATGCATGCAAGCGTAAGAACTATCAAATTTGATAATTATTAACTTTATTGATATGTGTACAGTTTCACTTGTCTGGCGCATGAATAAAATGATCACGCCCAAGTCAATGTTAATGTTACATGTGTCCGA
>NQII01004186.1:164403-180458 GCA_002778355.1 Clitarchus hookeri
TTCACCCCCTAAAAGGATGATATGGGGTTTAATTTTTGTATGGAGAAGGTTATATTAACTCCAAACTTCGTGAATGTACTATTTAAAAAATTAACACACGGTTAACAGTTTCATATAAATAAACTAATAGAAAAAATTTATACTAACTAAATTGGCAAAGAACATTGTTTACAAAGAAGTATTGTGAAAATCCTAATTTACATGTTGACACTGCCGATTACTAATAGCTCCAAACTTATACAGCTACAATTCTCTTATTTTTTTACTCATTCCACTTTTTATTTTTAAGACATGCTTATTATTTAAAGAATATTGTAATGCAAACATAAATTTTACGGGGACTAAAGAAAGTAATAAAAAAAATACGAAAATTAATTTAAAAAGATGTGTGGTAGTTGGCAAGCAGTATGCAGCAGCAAGCGTTGTCTGCGAAGGCGCGAGGTAAGCTGGGAGGCAGGCAGTGTGGTGGCTAGAGGATCACGGTGCGTGCTCACACACTCATGCACACACACGCAGAGATATGCGGTCCCTAGGGTTACAGCATCAGCTGGCGTCTGGACCAGCTGCATCCTCCCCCGCGGCTGGCTGGAGGATAGGCCAAGCTCTGCCTCTACATTCTCTCTCCTTATGTATAGTCCACTCCGAAAACGCGGTACTGTCTGTTCCAACCTCGCTAACCACAAACTATATACGTACAGCCCATCCCACATTCCATAGCAGTTTATGTTCGTCTGTACACGCATTACGCCTCAACTCCTGCTTCTTACTGCTTAAAAAAAACAGAGAGAGAAGGATTGTTTGTCACCTTGCCATGATCAACAGTGTCACAGGTACGTGACAGCTCTAGCACCCAAATGCTTGAGTAACGCCAAAGAAGGCTGCGTTTATTGATTGACAATTGGGTCCTTTATTTTAATAAACACATATAAACCTTTCGCAGCATATTTCTTGCAACATAGCATTAGATAAAAGCCCCGATAATGCAGTGTACTGCCCCCCTCCCCTTCCGCGGGGGTGCTCTGGGTAGTGTGCAGGATGTTTTGCAAGAGAGATCGCAATGTTGCCCAGTGTAGTTCAGTTAGCAAACCCACGCATCTTGCTCGCGGGCCAAATGTCGTTTATTCAAAATGAGATGAATGCTGACCGACCTCGTCTATACGGTCGAGTCTGGTGCTGTATGCCCATGCTGTATCAACGTTGCAATTCATCTTTGGTCTTAGTATGTCGGCATGCCTCTGTAGTTAGTTACAAATAAAGGTTTTCCACGCAGGAATAGCTGTTTGCCACGCACTGTCTTTTTTGAACATTTCCTTGGTATTTCCGACAAGGACAGTGTTCAACACACTTGATACTCCGTCTATTGTCTGCGGTTACGGTTGAGTGTTTGCAGACCGGTGGTGAGGTAAGCTGTGTACACATGAGATGAACGGTAAGCGGCGTGCCGGTGGTGGCTGCTGCAGTTCTGTGTGCGCAGGTGTACGTGACGTGGCCTCGCACAGCTGATGCGGAGCTGTTGTATCAGCAGTGCGGTACGTCTGTGCACAAGTCGCTGAGCTGTCGCCGCTGCAGGGTGACTCCAACCTGACATGCTGTTACTTTGTGTCCGGTGTGATAAGTCCGCTCTGCTTGCTCATATACCGGCTGTTCGCTGTAAGCTGAGTACATTGAAAGTGCAGAAAGTATGCTATATAAATACATGCTCGTAGGGGCAATGACATTATTCAAAGGTCGATTTCAAAAGTGTTCAATTAACCGGGAACAGTGTAAATGGTCATGAACTGCAATATTACACTTCAGTTAAAAGGCTACAGGAATACCAGAACCCAAATTTCTATGAAAAATACCCCGTTTTTATAGTTATTTTCATGTTTCCCATTTAAAGCCGGGAAAAGTAGTTTCAAATGGGTTTTTCCTTCTTCTGCTACAAATTAGAAATGTTTTATAGGACTTAAAGGAACTGGTATAGGATTAAAGTTTTTTTTCTTACTATAGTTTTTGGTTTTACTTTTACAAGAGGGCTTAGGACATACTTGACCCTGCGGTCCTTTTTGTCGTCGGGGGTGATGCCTACGTTACGAATTTGGTGTCTATCGTAAACTGTTCGGAGATGACAGCCAACTGTGCTTATAGGTGGGCCTAGGGCATACTTGCCAGCGCTCACGCGGACCAGAATAGGCATAATACAAGTGCTATTCATTTTTCATATATAAATTTTACACGTATATAATTGTGTGTGCGCGCGAACGCGTGGTGACTGCAATTTTTCCTATGTGTATGCGACATTAAACATCCTCCTTTCAAAGATGTCGCCGTAGTATTGTGGTCAGGACGCACGACTGTAACTGCCGACCCAAGGGGCGCCGGAACGATCCCGCACGCCCCTGGTAGTTTTTTTTAAGTCCTGAAACAACCACCAATAAAAAAATTTCTAAAGCGCTCCTAGCGACTACCGATAGAACTCAACTCCCCGAAGCCAGCGTACCCCTGCCGACGACGAGTGAATTAACACACCGTGGTGGCGGGCACGAGAATTAAAGACGGCCGCCTACAGCAGACGACTGGCGGCAGGTGCGGTAATTAAGGATGGAGGTCGTAAAAAGCAAAAAAAAAAAAAAAAGAGAGAGAGAGAGAAGGGGTTGGAGACAACAAGTAAGAGAGAAAAAGGGGCGAGATAGAATGGTTGAGGGGGAGAGAGAGAGAGAGAGAGAGGCATGAATGAATGAATGAGAGATCATGAATTTAAAAAATCGGAATGCCAGAGCATGAAAATACAAGGTGGAATGATAGAGGAAGAGGTTGGGAATAGGAAAAAAAGGGAAATTCCGAGGGAAAACAAGATGGACGCTGCTGACGAGGAATGACAGAGTATGAAGTTTCGGCGTGATGTCATCCAAGATGGCCGCCGTGGCTCCCTGGCTCCCCAGTGTAATATCATTTACATTAAACTCAAAACAAATTTCGTTAGTGGCCGAGTTAAAGAGATAGTTCTGAATTTTTCCTTAATTTTGTTTCTTAGCATTTTGCCGACGCCATTTTGTGATTACGTGTATGCCATTTTGCAAAGAGTGAACAATAACTGCTTATCTCTTTAGTTCATTAAATTTAAATATCAACGGCGTACGAAAAATCAGTTGAGTTTTGTAGAATATTTCTTTAACCAAAATATTAAACGTAATATTTTATACTATTTCTTGTTGAGATACACCAGGAGGAGCAACAACTAGGTAGAAGATGTGGTGCCAGCCAGTTTTCACAGAAAATGTTTTGTTAAAAATTGCAGTCAGTTTTTATCATTTGTATTCAAATCAATCTGATCACTTCCCCCCCCCCTCCACTCCCCTTCAGAATAATCTGTTTACAAATGTTGAAAACATTGCTCAAACCAAATTACACAGCGTCGACTTTTCACGCTAGAATTTATAGGTAACGTTAACAAAGTGGGGTAGATAGTGATTGTAGAAAAATAAGCATGTAATTACTACCACAACGGTTATTTTGGCTTTCGAGGATGATTTACGTTGGTGTGGCAGTTTTTGCAGACGTTTCACCAGTTATCTCCAGGGCTTGGAAATCAACGGAGAATCAGGTGAAGAAATAGCTAATATAGTCTGCCAGAGGTAGTATTTCTTTCCTAAAAAAAAAAAAAAATGGGCTATAATTGCGTGTATATATAGACTGGGATGCGTTACCATCGACATGCTCATATGATAATTGGTATTAACACAAATTTAAAGATTTCCGTGCATCCCTTAATCTTAAAACTGGTTTGTTCTATTATTTTTTATTTTTTATATGTATTATTTCATGTATTTTGTTTTTATATTATATGAAATTGATATAAGATGTGATAAAAATCCACTTCGGTGTATTTTGTTGCCTTCAGTGGTCTAGTAGACCCCAAAATTAGTCTGATTATAATATCGGGAAGTCAATATTTGTGTCATATGCATTTTATACTTTTGCTAAGGTATTTGCTAATATTCCACTGTCGTGTTCACTACGTTTTCCACTTCACTGTTAATAATGTACGGCGTGGGTTTGCGTCCATCCGTTGTAATTTTAATATATAATTCCAAAAATAGCAGAAAAGAGAAGTTTGGTCTGATTTTATTAGTTGCGTATCGTTTAAGGTTTTACCAAATTAACGGTTGGGACTTTTGACACAGAGTAATTTCGTTGCACATTAGGGATGAAACGAGACATACTGTAAGAACCGATGACCCAGTTTCAGCAGATTGCTTTATCGTGCATCCGCGGAACTATAAATTCACCTGCGTCAGCTGCTGGCGATGTTGAAATACGCTGCCGGTCAGATCTTCGCCAAGTTCTACGGTAATCTATTGTTATCGCCTATTGTTATCGCATGGATCTTGGTGTCAGTGCCAGCTTCACCGCGGCATGTCGTACTGGAGACCGCGCTATCTCGGACACTGCACGGAGCACAGAAGCTGCCTGTTAACCTGGCTTGTTAGGAATGTTTACACACTAGACCATGAAAATAGATTTGCTGTCGCTGTTCGAGCTTTCATACGGCCGGTGAGGCATGTCTGCTGTCTCGATGTCTGAAAAGAACTGTTTAATTTTTGTAAATACTTTTTTATTCGTTACAAATGTCTATTTGACACATTTGTGAACGTTACACATGGGAAACCTGACCGTAAAGCGCTGCTAACTTTACATCGGATAATGGCAGTTAAGTCTAGGGGCAGGGACACGAAGGGTGCAGCTTGGTCGTTCCGTGTCTGACCAGAGCTACATTCATTTTCCTCCTCACAGCGCTGAGGTGCCTGGTAAACAGGAAGCCACCCAGGAACGCAACAACCATCACAGCGGTCTCTTTAGCGGAATACTCTTCATCGGAACCAGCAGGAGACATAACGGCGTTCATTGTGTTNCAACCATCACAGCGGTCTCTTTAGCGGAATACTCTTCATCGGAACCAGCAGGAGACATAACGGCGTTCATTGTGTTCGACGACTTGGTTTGTCGTTAGCAATGTATGTGTTTTTCGGCGATAGGAAGATTTATTTGTTTTAACTATAGTACGNCGACGACTTGGTTTGTCGTTAGCAATGTATGTGTTTTTCGGCGATAGGAAGATTTATTTGTTTTAACTATAGTACGGACATTTAATTCGAGTGAAAATAATAGAATACTAACCCACCCGTACTATCTTAGCATCCTTGGCAGAATACAGCAGTGTAACATTTTCTAAGTTAGAATTGTTATTTCCCACCACTTTTGTCGTCTGCTACGGCTGGGACTGCCTGTCCTGCACACCAGTCGCTTCATCTGAGAGCGCAGCCTCCAACACAGACGACAAAACACCTCTCGCCAGTGACTCATCAGCAGCATCAGTAAATAAAGGAACACTTGAGAGTAAAGAAAAGTGTGTAGCCAAGGTTTTGGCTGTTCACGGTAAATTGGGCAATTTTTAAAGTCCTGCTCAGGAACTATAGTCAATTGATGTTTACTCCCAACTTTTCCGAAGCCCTGCTGNTTGGGCAATTTTTAAAGTCCTGCTCAGGAACTATAGTCAATTGATGTTTACTCCCAACTTTTCCGAAGCCCTGCTAAAGTTATACTTTCAGGATATTCATCCGCCTCATGCAAACAAAGCTTAACTACGTCTACAAAATTACACCAAAGGGACAACGCATCGTATTATTTCGTACTAAGTTAAATATTATTTTGCATGATAACTGTTTCTTAGTGGGTAGGCACTAACAACACACCTGTTTTCTACCTGACTTTATTCATATTAATTATACATTTATATTTTAAACGTATATATATATATATACACATATATATATATGAAACATAAATAAATGGCCAATCTAATAAAAAATAAGATACTCTTATGTTAACAGAAGTATAAAACTCTTACATGACATCCTTAGGAAAACAACCAAATAAATAATTCATGGGGTGGTTTTTCAAATGTCTTATTCTAAATGTGTGAAGACACTGCGAATAGACTGTACCTACTTTGTCAGTTTGTNTTGGGCAATTTTTAAAGTCCTGCTCAGGAACTATAGTCAATTGATGTTTACTCCCAACTTTTCCGAAGCCCTGCTGAAGTTCTATTTTCAGGATATTCATCCGCCTCATGCAAACAAAGCTTAACTACGTCTACAAAATTACACCAAAGGGACAACAAATCGTATTATTTCTACTAAGTTAAATATGANCTACTAAGTTAAATATTATTTTGCATGATAACTGTTTCTTAGTGGGTAGGCACTAACAACACACCTGTTTTCTACCTGACTTTATTCATATTAATTATACATTTATATTTTAAACGTATATATATATACACACATATATATATGAAACATAAATAAATGGCCAATCTAATAAAAAATAAGATACTTTTATGTTAACAGAAGTATAAAACTCTTACATGACATCCTTAGGAAAACAACCAAATAAATAATTCATGGGGTGGTTTTTCAAATGTCTTATTCTAAATGTGTGAAGACACTGCGAATAGACTGTACCTACTTTGTCAGTTTGTATGTATCCTTCCGCTACATGTAAGATTAACATTTCCACGGACCTTCTCACTCTATCCATGCGCTATAAAAGTGAAAAAACGGTGGGATTTTCAAGAACGTTAAATGTATTATGATATGCAAACTCGTTCCCTTAAATGAACAAAACCGTAAACACTGACTTGTAACCCTCGATTTACATTTTGTCCCCGTAATACGTAAAATCGTGAAGTTATTATTAATACTTTGCGAGCCTATAGTCAATTCACTGTTAATTCCAACTTTTCTGAAACCCTGCTAAAGTTCTACTTCCAGGATATTCCTTCGCCTCATGCGAACAAAGCTTAACCAAGTCTAGAAAATTACACCTAGAGGACAACGAACCGCATTCGTGCGCACTCGGTGTAATAAAATTTTACATAAGAACTATTTCTTACTAGGCACTACCAATACACGTATTTTCCCACTGTTTTTTTTTATTGATATCAATTTTAAATGAAATATTCTATTTTTTTAATATAAAATATGAGTAAAAGTTAAATTTAACCAAAATTAAGGTGCTTTTATGTTAACACGAGTATAACACGCTCGTGATACTTGGCATATTTAGGAAACAAACAAATACGCCATACACGGGGAGATTGTTTTAAACGTTTGCTTCTAAAAGTGTGAAGAAATGGCGAATAGACTATAACTGGGAGCTTGCATGTCAATTTAAACTGTAGTATACGTGTACTTTTGGCGAACAGCCTTTATTGACTTTGCTGTGTCGGTGAGTTGGGACTGCTGGTGTGAAGAGGAGTAGCTGTTGCCAGAGCGGTGACGGTAGAGCGGCAAGGAGCACAGCCAACCGGGGCATACCACTGCCCCCGCGAGTGCAAGGCATGCACGGTAACCGCAAGCCGGCGAGATGTACGGACAAGACAGACAATATATCAAGGTCACGCTAGACCTTTAGGAAGCGGCTTGCGACGACCTTTACACAGGCTCCCCTTCTACCTGAATTCCACGCTGATCAAATCTGCAACAGCGGCCATTATTACATGCAGTGTAGGCCAGCGAACTGAGCTACCCACGCACTTCTTGTTTTTCCTCTTCCCTTTAGAGTATTCTGTGCAGGCAGGCCGTAAATATGAGGGTTTGAAATAATTTTAGCTAGCATCAGGAATTTCGATATTTGGGCTGCTCTTCACATCAAGTTATTGAGAGGCGATGAGGGTGAAGTGAGTACGGAACGGTGCCGGAATTCAAGGGCGGGGAGAACGGGAGATCCCCTAGAAAACCCGCCGACCAGCGGCACCGTCCGGCACGATTCCCACATGCGAAACCCCGGGAGTGACCTCGCCGGGAATGTAACCCGGTTCACCTAGGTGGGAAGGTGGGAGGCGAGTAGTCTGACCACTACACCACCGCCCTCGCTGGAAAAGTATATGTTCAAGAAGTTACACTAAATAGTTACAATGCGTGAAATGTCAAGTGTGAAGACTCTAAAAAGACTAGAATATTTGGTCGCCAGTATTACATATTGACGATTCTGGAAATACTTCATCTGCCACTGAGCACGCTAATGTTCTGAAATACGAAGGCAAAGTCTCTGGCTATGCATGTTAAAAATAGACAGTACTTCGTGTTACACAGATGAAATAGACGCAATGGATGCATCATTCTGCTGATTTCTCGTTCTTAATTTTACTAACCAAGCAACTGTATGCATTTAACTCAGCAATACCAGGCAATTGTCCGTTAAATCAAAGGTTCACGTCATCAGCCTCAAATATTTGATCTTCAATGGGGACGTGGCGACTGAAAATTTCGCGCCATGTGTTTTAGTATCATTTTATAAGAGGTTAAATATTGAATCCCAGCACTTCTGCTGTTTTCCATCTCAAGATTTATGCTATGCATAATTTTGGTTTGTTTACCTCTATAGGAAGATTAAAAATCTATAGGGTAATTCTGTCACCTTATGTATGTACCCGTACGTTTTCTTGGCTGATATTTTTTCGGGCTGATACAGTAAGCAGTGCCATAGTGGGGAGATGTGATTTCGAATGACAGCTAAGGCATCTGGAAATTATACATTGACTGAAATAATAAATTTAGTATTTGTAGTTGTTGTCGTCTGGTAGCTACGTTTTATAATGTCTTGAATTTGCATTGCGTTGTTTTTTTCTGTTGCTTAGCAGTCACGTGTTCCACCTGCCAACTTTACGTATAATTTACGTGGTAATTTAATATTTAATATTCATTATTGCATTGAAACGCATCGGCAATGGAAGGTTATGTTATGTTCGCACTACCCGTTAAAATTGGTTGAAGTTTCAGAGTAAATAGTATAAAAATATTTATAATGCTTGCCTAGAATGTTGGTCATAGAACGTGGCAAAGTTCGAGAACGTTTTACGAGAATACTTTTAGCCACCTTGATAAAAATGGAAACCCCNTGGTCATAGAACGTGGCAAAGTTCGAGAACGTTTTACGAGAATACTTTTAGCCACCTTGATAAAAATGGAAACCCTATCAGTAATTTTTGCTTTTCCTGAGGTAGACGTTTTCCTACCAATCTTTATTCTTTAGTGGATAGACAGCAATTATTTGACAGCAGTGGCGCGTGGTGAACTGTTGCAAGGTAAGCTGGCGTTAGCTGTGTGCTGTACCCTGTTGCTTGCTAGTTTACACTCCCACCACTAAAACGCAGCTCGGCAGCTGACGCCACAGGACGTGTGTAATTACGTCCCTTGCTGCTCGCTTGTGAGTGGTCGGAACACATTAAGCTTCCCTGGGCTGCACGGTGGATACTGGCTCCTGCTGCGTGCACCGAGAAAGTACAGCAGTGAGCAAGCTCCACCTTACCTTGCAACACTTCACCACACGCCACTGGTTGACTGGGAAGTGTATTGTGACTGTGTGCTAGGGGCTCGACGGGCGGCGGAGCGCGTGTAACGTGCCATCTGGAGGTCGTTACATTCCTCGCACCGCGGCCTGGCACTCTAAGTCGTCTCCCCTCATCAAACTACCCACCTCCCAACCCTCCTACACTCCCTCCACTGAGTACGGTCTGGTCCGCAAAGCATATTTGTAGAGAGTTGTAACTCGAGGCCATAACGAGAGATCCTTATACGATTCTCTCTTTTTAATCTAATGCGGCGCGAAATGCCCCTGGTCTTAAGAACGAAGCCCGCATAGCCAGCAATATGATAAATATCGAAAAATTAACACGTACTTCGTGAGCAAACATGAAGCTGAAAACTTCGAGAATACGAAAAATCCAAAAACCGTAAGTGAAGGAGACTCGCCAGACGTCCAGAGTCAAGGCCCAAAACTCCGAACCGTCAGCANTGGCACACACATCACGACGTCGCACTTCCCGACGCGACGTCCAGAGTCAAGGCCCAAAACTCCGAACCGTCAGCACCCACGCCGGCTACAGAAAAGTTTCCATATCCTATTGGTTTGCTGAAGTAGGTTCTACGGTACTGCCAACTTTAGAACAAGAAGTAAAAAAACATCTTAGTTTATGTTGGTGGTATTGTAGAGACCTCGCCAGCTGTAACGTTTTTTTTTTTTTTGGTCTATTCTGAGGGTTGCTGTAAATATGTGGAAGGGACAGTTTGACTTGACTCGGCCGCCAGTAATAAACCGTCACTGCTTCGCTTGGCAGGCTGCAGTGACAGCGAGTATTGTAAGTAATGACTGTAGCTGGATGTTGACAAATAGAACATCATTTCGTGAAATTATAAGAAAATAATGTTCTGTTTTCAAGCTGCCGTTAGTTGAAAAGGGATGTTTGTAACTTAATTATTTGCGTGTTTAGAATTTTTCACGTTAAAATTTCTCTCCAGGCACGTCTGGGATGCGTTGTCCAACACATCACTTTCCTACTCCACAGAATAGCTGATATCAGCATTCTCACATTGCACTTTCTTACACTATAGCCTACGTTGTGAATATCTGTGAGTAGTTACACATTCGCCGTTAGATCGTAGCCGTGTTGCCAGATCAACCACCCCAAAATCCACAGGTTCCACAAGGGGATTCCACACAATTCCAGAATGCGAGATTGCACTTAATCGGGCACAATCGTATATTACAAAATTTATTCTACAGGTGCATAGAATTCTGCAGCGAACCTCAATTTTCTGAGGTTTATATTTTGTGCCTCTGAGAACATAGTTTTTCTTGATGTCTACGTCGTGTGAGTGAATAAGTAAGTGAAGAAATTTGGGTGGCTCTTATCATTTAGGTCCTGATAATCGATTAAGGTGAAGCGAGGTGAGTATGGGGCAGCGCCGAAATGAAAGGGCGGGGGAAACGGGAGAACCCCGAGAAAATTCACTGGCCAGCGGCATCGTCCGGCACGATTCCCACANGGATTCCACACAATTCCAGAATGCGAGATTGCACTTAATCGGGCACAATCGTATATTACAAAATTTATTCTACAGCTGCATAGAATTCTGCAAACCTCAATTTTCTGAGGTTTATATTTTGTGCCTCTAAGAACATAGTTTTTCTTGGTGTCTACGTCGTGTGAGTGAATAAGTAAGTGAAGAAATTTGGGTGGTGGCTCTTATCATTTAGGTCCTGATAATCGATGAAGGTGAAGCGAGGTGAGTATGGGGCAGCGCCGGAATGAAAGGGCGGGGGAAACGGGAGAACCCCGAGAAAATTCACTGGCCAGCGGCATCGTCCGGCACGATTCCCACANAA
Source organism: Clitarchus hookeri (assembly GCA_002778355.1). Lineage (NCBI taxonomy): Eukaryota > Metazoa > Arthropoda > Insecta > Phasmatodea > Phasmatidae > Clitarchus > Clitarchus hookeri. The sequence continues at coordinate 175,615 of NQII01004186.1, forward strand.
TGAAAGGGCGGGGGAAACGGGAGAACCCCGAGAAAATTCACTGGCCAGCGGCATCGTCCGGCACGATTCCCACATGCGAAAACGTTGTAAGATTTATGCGCAACAACTTAAAAAAAAAAATGTTTTGGGAATGCAAGCATAAATATATTTGCGAATTCAATCCATCAATTCAATGAATATTAAAAATTGCCATGATTTCATTTTGCGAGAAAGTTAACTTATTGTATAATTTCAGTCGGAGGTGGATATTTTACACAAAATCCATACAGTTATTCATCCCACAGAAAAATCTACACACCAACAGAAATTCTTCTCATTTTGCATAAGACCACACAGTTTGGCAAGACTGCGCAGTGTATTTGAAATGTGACAACGCAGCTCGCAGCTATAGCTACTTCGGGTCGGGTCGGCAGTGCCCGAGCGATCCCGCCGTTGTCTGGTTGTGAGATGTCGGGAGCATTCTCTGGCTAGTCAAGTGCTGACGTGTGTGTTCACGTTGAGTTGAATTCGACCAGGAGGAAGGTACACAGGTAATTCGTGTCGAACGCATCAAGATCCCATCCTTAAGGTGGCCGCCTGGTTGATGGAATGTTGCACGTCTGAAGGCCTAAAATCGTGGGAGCACCAGGGGCGACCGAGACATAAGCATTAACTATCTCATCGCCTCTACGCGCAAAGCACTGAACTGGCGTGCAGCCTTGCCGTTGATAGCGCGCCTCTTTGAGACTTTCAGCGGAGACCCGACCATTTTATGATGTAATAATAAAAATTAAGATTTGATGCACGTCCCTATTCTTTTTTAAATATTTTGTACCGGGATGTTTATACCCAAAATGACCGTGAATACACCCTGTTATGAAGTGATCAGGCCTAAGCTGAACGGCCTGCCTGATCACACCTTCAAACATTAAACCAGGACACGAGCGTGATTCCAACAACACCTTGCGAAGACAGTTGCAGAAATCCCCTCCACCGGCCAGTAAACGGGGCCGAAATATATTAGACAACGTGCCCGATATAGGCCAGCGTAACACTGGGAGCGGTGTCTTTTGTCGTCGACCCGACCAGAGAGAAGACCACGGAAGATGGGTGTGTCCGGCCGTCGTTAACCGCCTCCTAGAATTAGCCTCCGGCAACATGAACAGGGAGGTGGAGGACTTTCCAATTAGATTGTAATAGTAAGGGCGTGAGGTGACAACAGTTAATCTAATTCATTAGCATCTTGGTATACCATTTAAAGCTCCCCTGATCAATAGTCACGTAAATAGTTATTGTATAAACCTTGTGTGTAATAAACTCCATCTTATACTACTGTGCTCTACCTAATCATGACTCATTATTTGAGCTACTCCCGTAACACCTTTCACGTATGAATGGCTTAAAAGCTAATTCGTAACAACCCGTTTGAGCCATTTTCACTCTCACAAAAACATGCTTTAGAGAGAAATGGAGGAACTGGAAAACGTATACAGACGCGTAACGTTTCTTAAATGCTATTCGCAAGCAGACCTCACTCAGACACGTTGGGCGATTTTTTAATAAAACGCTTTCTGCTGGAGCTCTGCACACCGTGCGGCGGCCTACCCGGGTTGCCACCTTTAGTGATCCAGGCGATCTGGCGTCCACTACCTAGGTTACTGTCCTTACGTACATTTTGCTTGCTTCTTTGCGGCCTTCCTTCCACTTGTGGTACGAAATTATGAGATTCCTCATATCTTTTTTAATGTTTTTCTTGGTATAGAAGTGTCCTTCAGCATGGTTTCATAACTGTAATGTGATATACTCATTGAAGTGCTTAAGCAGTGTGACGCGGTAACTGCTGCAGTATAAGTTTCTAGGAGGACTGTTGTAACCTGAGTAGGTGTCCCAGCTGCTATAGTAGGTGTCTCAGCTGCTATAGTAGGTATCCCAGCTGCTATGAGAGACGAAGTAAGACACCCTACTGGCCATCTACCACGATATCCTGTCGACGCATTGTTACAAGCAGATGCCTAGATTTTACACAGTGAATATGGACCCTCGTCGTCGATGCAGCCTGCAAACTAATCTTCGCTAATACCGCTTGCAAGTGTTTACTAAGCCTATTATTGTGAATGCGTTAGAGTATTGTTTAAAAGTCTAAAAATAATAAATATGAGGTTGCTATCCTTTTAAGAGGCTGCTAAATGATTACATAACATAAGGAAGAGGAACTGAAAGGACAAAGCTGGATTTCGTCAGGAAAATTATAACGAGGGAAACACATTTCCTTGCCATATTCTTGGATTTCAGCGGAGACTTTGATAATGCTCACGATAATATAAAATAATATTACAATTGAATAGAGCTACATACTCATTGCGTCTCCGTTTGTTCTCTTTCATGTTTGAAAAATGTGTAGCCACTGATAAAAGAAACCGTTTCAAACAACGGAGCTTCATAATGTCAAATAACATTACGATTGTTTTCTAATGTTTGGAACGAGAGATTGGTGAGAGTATTGTTGTTGAGAAATTAAACAGTTTCTCAGATAGGAGATTGATAATTAATTACATTGCAGTTGAATAGAGCTACATACGTACATAAATATGTGTTGCTTGCATACTGTTTCTATTTAGTCAAACGACACATTGGAAGTTTGTGATTGGACATAAATGACTAATGAATGTGAGATGTAGTTCATATTAGTCCGTTGTGACTTGTATATTTAATATTTTGTGAAAGGTAGGTAAGAAATCATGTGAACGCTCAACTACTAATTCTCCCAGTTTCACCACACTGCAGTGAGGTGCTTCGCTGTTGCTGGGCTCTCCAGCACGCATGTCATTGGCTCTGAAGGTAAGAGGCTAGTATGCGTCTCAGATATGCCCTAAGCCATATTCATTTATGTTTGAAAGTGCGCGTGCGCGGTGGCTGTGGGCGGGTTGTCCGGTGTCGTGGCTGTAAGAGTGGATTGTGGACACATCCGGGAAGAGGAGTTCACACCATTGGCAGGCACAGCAAACACGGAGACCCAAATAACATACCTTGGTATACCGCATTGATTTTTCAGAGGCTATTTTATGCAATTACGAAGTCTACAGTTTCCATTGCCCGTTTGAGAGACTCGATGATCTAATTAATTTTGTACATTTTTGAATTTTTAAAGATCACACGAAGAGTGCGTGCTTACTTTATTTTTTTTAGAAAACGTCTTCGATAATTCATAGGTTATTGGTTTAATTGCATATCCACCACATCCACTGAATTTTTCAGGCCGGTTGTAGGGGGGGGGGGATCGATCGGTTTAACCGGAATCGATCGACACAGTAATTTTCGAACGTCAAGTGTACATCGGTGGATGCACTGCACTGAGAGAACAGCCAACAAACTATTTTTTTTTTGTGTTGGGTTAAAAGAAATTATACTGTCGACAAAATATTTAATTGAATCAGCTGTATTGTTACACGCTCGCTGCTTCGCATCCCGCACGAGCGAGTGGAAGTGAAGGACATAAGTTATATGATAGCGGCGGCAGCAAGTCAAAGGATTGTTTTGAATGAACAGGCAAGCTATAGGCCGAATCGCATATCAGTTACAAAAAGCGAGCCGACACGAAAATCTATTTTGCCACGGGCGCTGCTGACCCTGGTTGTATTGATTTCTGCGTTTATATGACGAATGCTCTGGATTACTGACCTCCTCCTCTCAGCGCGACTCGGGGTGCGTTGAACCTCCCAGATGGTCAGGGCGAACGATATAAAAGTGTGACAGGTCTCCGAGCCGAGTAGTTGATGAGTGAATGAGTTGCTGAGTTCCGAGCGATAGAAGATTAGCAGCGAGAGAAGTGACCAAAGGAAGGGAAATTTACGACTGCAAGTATCAAGCAGTGAAGGGTGCGGCTGGCAGGCTGGACTATTGGACTAGATGCGTGAGTGAAAGACATTTCAGATGATGGCAACATATAGACTGAACATGTGTTAATAATGAGTATGAGTTAATTGACTGTAATCAAACAGAGGCAATTAAGAAGGGCATTAATTAGAGTTGAAATAGACATTAAATATTGTGCTCACTGTTAAATAAAAAGAGTAATAGTGGAAGATAAATTAATGCTGTAAATAATAGCTGTGGGAATTAATTAGAAATAAAATTTAGTTATTTTATTTTTATTAAGACCTACATCACTCACGAACTCAGATAGGCCCTACAGGCGTATGTGTGTCAGTGTATATATACTTGTTTCGTTCGAAAATATAGCTTGAGAGTTTGTCTGCAATTGTGTGACAATAAGGATAGTCACAGTGTCTGTTAGTGAATTTATTTGTGCCAAATTAATGTATAAACATCGTAATAAAACAAGCTCGACAGAAAACTAAAAGTAAAGCTGCAAAACTTGAAATATTTATTTGCGCACGTTGTTTCGTATTTGCAGTGTACGTATTTTATCACAAGTCTCTTTAGCTGAGGTTGCTAGGGCGTCCCACTTAAGCACAGCGACTATAGGTTCGAATCTCGGTCAAGCTTCTAATTTATTTTTATATTAACAGAAACTATTTAGTGTTTGTAGAGCCAAACAAATCTTTGGTGGTACCAACCAAACCTTTTTTTGGGAGCAACGAAATAAGAACAACAAAATACTTCGGTTTCACCAACGAAATATTTCACCGCCTCTATAGAAACAATTAATTTTATTGCGCCGAACAAACTTTGTTTTATACAACAAAGCACTTTTCTGGGTGTGGCGAGTTTTGTAATAGGCGCCGGCTTGTGCGTAGTGATGGTAAGTGAAGGTCAAGGTTTGATCTTGCAGGGAGGCAGAGTGATGAGCCTGGATAATGGCTTCTGCCGACTGTGGTGTTGGTGTAGTTGTGGGAGGTTCCCAC
>NQII01004186.1:180572-199145 GCA_002778355.1 Clitarchus hookeri
GTGGTAGCCCGGCATCGTCCGCCACGTTAGCCCGCCGGCGAGGCAGCCGCCACACCGAGGTAAGGCTCGTCATACCACGTAATAAATACTGTTCACTATAAACCGAGAGTCAATGAGTGAATAGATTTGGGAGGCTCTTAGCATCGAAGTCTTGAGAGCCAATGAGGGTGAAGTGTGAGGAGTATGGAGGAGCACCGGAATGCAAGGGCGGGGGAAACTGGAGATCCCCGAGAAAACCCGCCGACCACCGGCATCGTCCGACACAATTCCCACTTGCAAAAATCCGGGAGCGACCCCGCCGGGAATCGAACCCGGTTCGCCTAGGTGGGAGGCGAGCAGTCTAACCTCTGCACCACCGCGGCCCCCTTCAAGGCCTCGAAATTCGCCAGCTCCAAGACCAAGTATTGCTCATTCACCAATTGCCTCATCGCCTCTACGCGTCAGGTGTCGAACTGGCGTCAGTCTCTCCGTCGATGACTCGCTTGAACTTCGCTTAAAGTTGTCTGCCTATATTTTTATGGCACCGTAATAAAGATAACTGTTCGACGCATGTTTACATACAACTCTAAAGTTACCGTAAAAGAAATTATAAGTTAAAACCAATTTTGGAAACAACTGTTTTAGTTATTTTCATTTTTAAAAATTCCGTGGAGTTGAAATGAAAACTCGAAATTTGTTTTTGTGCACGAAAAGTTTCTTGTATATTTTGTTTTGACACCATTAGGAAATATTCGACCGTTTTTGGATCACTAGTTTTCTATCGAACCTCTGCAACACGCTTCACGCTCTTATGCAGAATCTTTTCGTTTCATAAATCCAGTTACAGAGTACTTATTAAGAATATCTGATCATATATTTTTCGAGTTGATTGATATTTTGGTACTTCATTTTACTACGTGTTAGTTTGTAGCCGTAAAGAGGCAGGAACGTATAGACATTTTAGAGCTAATATTATGCTATTTACGACAAAATTTTACGTTTATATTTTCAGAGTTCGTGTCTAATGGAGAGTAAAGAAAATAGTTTTTCATCTGTAATGGAATTATTTAAAATGTCTCTGAAAAAATTAAGCAGGAAATGAAATAATTCGACATATTGGGTGAGGGCGAGCCATAAAAATACAGAGGTTAATGGGCCGCTTGTTCTGCGAACTCCAGAGGCACACGCTACCATAATGGCGCCAAGTGGCCGTCGGAATGCCGTTCGCCAATCAGCGCCTGGTGATCTACTTACCGGCCGGCAGCCCAGCCAATAAGGATTCTTTCGCAAGACGCAGTTGCCAGCTACACACGAGTTCCATTCATAGAGCTTCGTGCAGTTAATCAGAGAATTGGTACGTACACATCCAATGTACGGCCGCTTCATTTCGTCTCTGCCTACTTATCTGCCTTGCCTACTTATCTGCCTTACCTACTTAACTACTGTGTGGTCATATGAAGTGCCTGCTTGCGGCGTCACTTACGGCAACACCTCAAAATGGCAACGTGGAATAAAACAAATTGTAGTATTTCCATTATGTTAGTTTCACCATTATTTGCAGCTATAAAATTATATTTTTCAATTTTTTCTGCTTATATTTTTGGCACTTACATTTCATCCCATATTGCACACAGTGTCCTTTCCCATTATGTAGCTATTAATTATCAAGGCCTAACAATGGCAAATTACCTTTTTCTAATACTGTGGAAACAAAATCATAATTACATTATTTATAATAGCCTTGTTTAATCAATCTTCGGTTGATTTCAAGGTAGCGAGAGGTCTTTGAAAATGGAGTACCATCGTAGCAGTAATGCAGTTTCGGTCGTGCGGAAATAATCTTAATTGCATTGCCTACAGGGTCTATAGAGCCAAACTCGCCCTTACATAAAATATAGCCTCACTGAGCTAATTCACCTATATATGTGTGTGNAAATCCCAGCTAGCTCTTTCTTAGTTTACTCTGAATGTGTGGCCCGTTGTGATGCATTAACATTACGTCTTTTCATGACGGTGATATTTTTCGATGAGTATAATAAGCTTACCGTACTCCCAGACAAGTGCGCTATACAATTTTAGAAGCCACCTTCTCCACAATCATCATTCGAGTAAAAAGATCGGTGTGTTGCGTTGTCAGGGTCACGTCTGTAGGATTTACGTGAATACATCTGCGTCAGCGGGTAATTCTTGCTTTGGGATATGTGAATGGAATTAAAGTAACAAAATGGATACTTGGTTTTTATGGATTGCACAGACAGATCTAGATGAGATCTTCCATTTGGAACCAGAATCTGCGCGCTAGCGCATTTTAGTCGCGATATATTCTGTGCAGAATGTTTTATCCCACGCCCAAAATTTCCGCGACGATTTGTACGATATGGATTTACATTGGTTTTATATTTTCTGCATCCTGCGTACATATTGAACATGACTATTTCAATACAAAACAGTACAGAATTGCCTAAAAAGTACCCCACTGTGGACAATACATTGCAGTCCTTACTACACTCATTTGCAAAAAAATTAATCACCATGAATGAATCGTGCGAGTACAACAAAGGTTTCGTCACAGCCCGACATATGTCCCATTTGTATTTAATGCTGCTTGCTTGCGCAAATGTGCTGCAAAGGGTATACATGTGTTTACACATTCATAGCTGCAAGACACCGAATAAGGCCTTAGTAACATTGTGAGCAGTGTAAGCCAGCGAGGCAAGTTCAGTGAATATGCACCATGCCCTGGAGGCGCATTCGACAAGCATTTGCCCAGCTGTATGAGTTTGAGAAAGGCCGTATCGTTGGCCTCCGAGAAGCAGGTTGGACGTTCTGGCTCCTTCACTCGTTTTGCCCAACCTGTGAGTTGGGGTTACATGTAGTGGGAACAGGAGGGTACACATCCGTCGAGAAGGCTTGGGTGGACCCCGGTGGACCACCAGCAGAGAGGATCGTTTCAACGTGCGACAGGCTGTACGCACTCCACGGGCGTCGCTGCGCACCACCCAGGGACATGTCACGGCAGCTGGGGGTTACGCGTGTGTCCACCAGTTCATTTCATATAAGAAGCCCACATTCTGATAGTTAGTGAGTGGCAAATTGAGGTATTCAAAACAAACAACGTGCAATTTACAAAATCCTGTACCAGCTGATGCACGAACGAACAAAAGTTAATATTACGTTGACTGTTTTGAGTGCACTGCCGACACACATTCGACCAGCCGAAAATACGCGATAAGATAGACTTCCAAGGTTAATTAATACATTTTATTTTATGTGGTCATAAAATAGCGGTTTTTAGTGTTAAAAACTAAACTTCGTGCTAAATTATAAATGTATAGGTGTTCAAAATTAGTCACATTAAAACTATCCATATTCAAATAAAACGCAATTTAAAAAAAAAAATTAAGTCTTATCCTCCCTCTTTAACCCGGCTTTCCTTACGTATTTGATATTAATTCCAAAAGCATACAGAAATATTGCATAATATTGTTGGATTATTTTTTCTAATAATCTAACTGAAAAATATTTCAAATTCCTTTCGTTCTGAGCCAGTAATAAAACAACAGCAAACTTTACAAAGACTATACCTCTTGAAATAAAAAAAATGTGGCTCAGAGCACGCGCTGAAATGTTGTACGCGCCATCTGTGGGGTTCTTTGCGAAGCACTATAAGCCAGAAGAGAATAGCGTTCGTTTGCTTTATATAATATATTTACGAACAGATACCAATAGTCTTATTTTTCACGAGTTCCGCGTGATTTTCAAAGTAACATATATTTCGTGTAAAGCTTTTACGAACGACCCTACACACGCCCTTCAAACCTCTCGCAGCCTGCCGCGGCCACCCAAGTAGTTCACTAATTGCCGCACGAAGCAGCACCTCCTGGATGCGCTGACCCGTCGCATCAAAGCCAGTTGATGGCGAATGGATATATAAACGAAAAGTAAACATTGGTGCGGTGATCGTCAACTGTCAAGAATGTGGCCTTCACATATGGTACAGAAAATACCATTACGACCTGAGCATCGCCGAGCACGTGTAACCTTCTGCCGGGAATGGGCAGCATTCGCAGCTTGTGATTGGCGACGAGTGGTGTTCAGTAACGAATCACGATTCTGTCTGGATACAGACGACCGCCGAATTTGAGTATGGTTACGTCCTGGCCAACGCCATGATTTAAGATTCATTGTAGAGCAGCACACCACCACGAGAGGTGTCATGGTGTTGAGTACCATTTTCAACGATTTCTGCACCCATTGGTGGTGTTTGAAGGAATCCTGACGGCACGGCGATACGTCCAGATAATTCTACCATGTGCGATATTCTGAACTGGTGCAGCATGATCTCAATTTTCAACAGTATAATGCCCGGCATTGCACAGCACGGGTATCTCTGGCCTGCCTTCGTGATGTCAACATGCTTCCTTGGCCAGCGAGCTCTCCTGACCTCCCACATTTCGAGAACGTTTGGGACCACATTGGACGGCAACTTCAGCCAGCTGCAACTACGGCGGGTTTGGGGAGTCAGTTACACCAGCTGTCGGGAATTTCCTCAGGAGAATATCCGATGCCTATATGCCTCAATGCCCGACACCATTGTTGCCAGCATCCATTCTACGGGTGGTCCAACACCATACTAAGTGCATCCTGCAAGTGTTGGTCTCCTGCAATACATGCTTGGTGTGATACAATATTTTGATGTTTTCTGTATACATACTACCATGTCCTGTACCTGTACCCACTTCCATGCCCCTGCTATGGCATCTTCGGTGTGATAAAGTTTTTTGCAAATGAGTGTATATTAAATAAAAAAGGAGATACATAACACGTAGATAAATATACATAATTTTACTAAAGAAATAGTTGTACAAAGAGCAAGGGTAAAGTTGGTTTTTTTTTTTTTTTTTAACTATCCTTGAGTTTATGCTTAAAAATTATACTGGAAGTATTTCAAACTACCATAAAATCCTTGGAAAGACTGCTTATTACTTTAATGCTAGTAAAATAGTGGTATATGTACAGTGGCTCACATTAATATTCGGCCACCGATGATTAACGCAGTTTCATGGCCTTATGTTGCATTAGAAATTAAGATAAACATAAAACGCATTGCACAATCATTCTTGTGTGCTTTAAATGAAATGCAATAGTAGCCAATAACTGAAATGAGCAGTACAAGTTAATGAAACATAATTTAATATTCGGCCAGTTGTGGTGGACGCGTGGCACAGGCACGATGCACATTGCGTTCGTACCTCGTGTCATTCCTTGCACGCTCTCTGCGCCGAGAGGTTGTATTGGGTAGCTCTGTTTGCTGCGTCAGTCAGGCAAATGAGACGTAGGTGCAAGAATAGAACGTTTGAACAGCGGCAGCCGGTCATTTTTCATCATGTAAAGAAGAAATCTCGACGAGAAATTGAGGAGCACTTGAGTCTGCCGTGGTCCACTGTCAGATACATCATAAGAAGGTTTGAGAAGGAAGACAGAAGACAGAAAAGATTCGGTACCTCAAAAAGCACAGCCAAAGAAACTAAGCGAGAGAGAAGAACGTCTACTAATCAGTAAAATAATGAAAGATCCGAAAATTAGTGCTTGCAAACTTACCACGGAGGTACTCAATGAACGTGGAAAGAACGTCCATACAGAAACCATACGACGAGTTATCAAAATAGCAGTATATAATAGCAGGGTACCTAGAAAGAAACCTTTTATTTATGAGGTGAATAGAAGAAAACGACTTAAGTTCGCAAAATACCACGCTGACAAAGATAAAGATGACGATGAGACGAAATTGAATGTGTTTGGTTCAGATGGCAGGGGAACAGTATGGCGCAAGCCAAACGAGGGGCTAAAACCGGGAACATACAACCTATTGTGAAACACAGTGGAGGTAGTATTATGATCTGGGGCTGTATATCTTCAGCAGGTGTTGGAGAGGCTGTACGTGTCGATGGAACAATGAAAAAGGAAAACTATCTCAACACCCTGAAAGCAAACCTACACAAGAGTGCTGATAATCTGGGCATTAGGAACACGTTTAAGTTCTACCAAGATAATTACCCAAAACACAAGTCGTACATTGTCAAGAGTTGGCTTTTGTATAACTGTCCAAAAGTCATTAACACACCTCCTCAATCACTCAACCTGAATCCCATAGAAACTCTCTGGGATGAACTCAAAAGAAGACTGCGTACTACAACAATTAGGTCAACAAAAGTATTGGAGAAAAGGTTCAAGAAAGAATGGAGTAAGATTGGCTCCGAATGTACCAGGAAAATAATTGCTAATATGCCACATCGCCTGCGAGAAATAATTAAACAGAATGGCCATGCTATCAGGTACTAAAAACTGTGTATTTAGTTTGCAAAGAGGATTATGTTTGTGTCTGAATGATAATGGCCGAATATTAAAGTGGCGTACTTATGCAGCATGGGATGACAAAATCATATTGTTTGTTAAGTTGCATTGCTCATTTCTGTTATTGGCTACCGCTACATTTTATTTAAAGCACACAAGAATGATTGTGCAATATGATTTATGTTTCATTTCTAATGCAACATAAGGCAATGAAACTGTGACAATCATAGGTGGCCGAATATTAATGTGAAACACTGTATTTTTTTTTAAATTTAGCAGTCCTATTTAATTGTAATTTATTTATAATTATGATTACGGGTATCTTTATTAACCATTTAAAGCAGAAGTAATCGTGTGTATGTATATAGACACGCCCGGAAAAGTTAAAATGTTTAACATAGGAATAATTTCTGATTTGAAGACAACACAAGGAAACTGTTCAGAGTTTAGTGCCGTTTGTCGACCTGCGGGCGATGTTTCTCTCCTGTAGCAGGGATAGCGAAGTTTTGTAGTCGCGACTCGTGGCGACACAAGGGCTACCTGTGCAGGCGGATCGAATGCTCACGTGGCCTCTCCGGCCAAGTGCTCAAGTGGCGTACAGTAGCAGGGGGAGAAAGTGGGCTAGAAATCGGTGCCGTGACTACGCCATTTCACTGCAACATAATGAACAAAACAACGACAACCAAATACTGTTCTACGCGCTCTGTAAAAAAACAATCCGCAATTTTACGGAACAGTGATGGGGAACATTTCTCCAGAACTCTCTAAAATTGCTAATACTTTTTTTTAAATTAATTACCGTACATTTCACAGAATTTGCAACGAGTTTACGGAACCCGTCCATAAATGTGCTAGTTTCTGTAGTTCCTGTAAAAAAAAAAAAGAGATTACGAAAATATCTTCAATGTTTGTTATGCGGGTGAAAATATTTTACTCCGGCGCGTTATTTGAACAAGAAGCTAAAGTTTTGGAATCTGTAACTCTCACCATCTACGACCTTCTTGAGATAAGTACAAATGCTATTTGTATAAATGTGACCTGTGTAACTATTTTCAGTTTCTGGTAATGTTCGAGTGTTACAAGTGTTTGCTAAATGTCGCAGACGCATGGCGCGTCTATTTGATGTTTAAAATAATAGGTATTTTGCGTGGATATGGTAACTGCCGCAGAAACGATAATTGTGGGTTGAGTGGCGAAGAAAGCTTCGTGTAGGGCCACACGCACACTCTCGCCTAGAAGCGAAGCACCACCGCCACTTCCTGTAGTGGAGATTACAAGCCTCACTAGAGTTCATGTGCTCAGTCCTTAAGCCTCGTGCGGCTTCGTGAAGCTTAGTTTGGACGGCTACAGAACACGAAGATTCACGAGTTCGCCCGAACTTAATGACGTCAGATCTCAGCCAATAGGAAACTATAACGTTTGCTTCTTCTCGTATAAAATAAAATGTAAGAGTACTGCTCCTCGAAATAACTCGTTTTATTATTGTGCCGTTTAAAAATGTTATTTATTTGCTTGGATCAGCAGAAAACTTACGTAAAATTAAAAAAAACTTCAAGTTTACAAATACATATATGCGGAAATGCCATTTCTGATATATTGTTAACGAAAGTTTATGAAATAATATAAATGCGAAGTTTTTTTAAAAGTAGTTATGAGGAAAGGCAATAATTAATAATTAGCAATACTTCACAGTTCCAGCGCCTAATGTGTTATGGGTATTTAATGGGTATTTGTACTGATCGTCGAAATACAGAAAATCAAATAACAGCAACGAATTCTTGAATACACTTTGGGATTCTTTAATTGTCCTCGCTTAATGTGCTTAATGTTACACAAAAATTCATTATTATTTTTAATATGGGCATTTTGTAAAACTTTATATTTCATGAATAGCTGCGTGTACATGTATATAATTTACACCTACGTATGAGAACTAAAAATCTATAGTAATGAATACGATGTATTATACCTAGCGCTATCTAGTTACTGCAACGTAACTAGTAGTGCTGCATTCGAATTACAAGTTACGTTCGAGAAACGCAACTGTGTGTAAAAAAATTGAAAATCACTCTTGTATGTGGGGTTTCAAATGCGTAAATTCATTCTGTTGGCAGGAATGTGTGAATTTTCAGCCCCATACGAATTTAAATGATGACGTCTTAATCTAATACGGCCCTTGCTATCGCCATTTTGCATAAATCTCCACTAGATGGTAATTTAGGGAGGTGGTTTGGCGACGAGATTTATCCACTTGAAAAACAAGGCGGACTAACACTTAATGGGACTGAGTATACGAAACGAGCCATCTAGTGGCGACTTCCCACGACGGGATTCTTCTCTGCACACTCGGCGTTGCTAGTCTCCGAAACCCGAAGCTGTAGGAAATACGTAAACGTCCCGTATTTTGTATTTACGCAGCTCAGCTACGTCTCAAGTCATTACGAATCGAGTCTCCATTTGTTAAGTACATTTTTCTGTAAAAGTTCCCGTGAATACACGGAGATGGCCAACAGTGCGCTGACTAGTAACACTCGTATAGAAGTACTATTTGAATCGCAAACTTAGTATTAGATAATCGCTGATTATAATTTGTGCTCTATATAATTGAATTTTTTTTGGGTCCAACATTCCAATGGAAGAGTGGAATTTTTATCTGGAAGAAATATTACCTGTTAGCATTTTATATCACTAGAAAGGTCCTTAGACCTCCTGTTATTTGGAAGTGGTTCCTTGTTCCAGAACTCCGAAAAAAATATAAGCTGTCTTAAGCTTACGAGCGGTTTATACTATCTTTTAATGAGAAATAAAATTATTTATTATGTAATTGAACAAAACGTTCGAAGTAGCTAGGGAAATTTTCGAATAATCTTGCACTACTTGGCTTTGAGACAGTTCTTTAAATTTCGTATAGTTGGTAGCCTTGCAGTGAGCTTCAGGCCGACGCTTGTAACTTTGCACTAAATTTTAAGAGAGTTGAGGGAATTGGGAAAGTCCCTAGAACAAGGTCTTAGCTATGTAATGCACTCATCCATTTTTAAATAATACACCTTCAAACACAATTCCGTACATAACGGCCTATTTCTTTATCAGTTATGTAATACTAAATGCACGTCCCAACTCCTATCCTCTTGTTTCCCTTTCCTTGTGATACTGTTTCTCTTCGACGCCGTTGTGCAATTCAGCGATTAAGAAACATGTGCCGTGCTACTTTCATACGGTGCCTATTTCGATGAATGCAGGTCATCGGTATTCTTGAACATTGTAGTTTAGCAGAATTAGGCTTGCAAGGCAATGCAAAGTCTAATGGAAGATGATCTGCAACACGGTACCTACAAACGACAAGCAACCGTAAAAACCTATCAACTCAACCCAGTCGATAGAGACAAATATACCGTACATACAGGTTTGTTGGCATAACGAAGTTTCGCGTGTGATCTGTTTACTCAGAATATTAGGCGGCGACAAGGGTTTTAATACAACAATCTGTTGAAAATATACATTGTCACTGTTGTTGAAAACACTGTTTTAGAGAATAATAAATATCGTAAACCCAGTGCTACCTACAGCGATTTGTGCTGAATATGACATTTCTCAACAATAACAAATATGATTCCACAACCTAAGTTATGAATGGGAAACGAAATATCGACTTTAATTTCTGTCCTGAAATAAAAATGTTAATTGGAGTGTTTTTATTCTAATTGTAATATACAGAGCTGCTTACAGTGAGATAACAAGGAAGGTCCCGTGACGTCACGTCTGTAGTGGAAGCAAGAGTGTTCTGTCTGCATTGTCTTGCATGTGTCCATAGGCTGTCCACGGTAAAGTGAACACTTTTGATCACCTTATTCCTTTCATCCATTTGTAAAACTTTACCTGCCTTTTTAAATCAATATCGCCATGTAGGTAATAAACACAGTGTTTATATTCCACCGCACTAGGAAAATTAACGTCTAAGGATACAATAAAATATATTTATTGACAATTATTCCAAATGAGAGGGTTTTCAAAAGTGCTCACATTACAGTGAATAGCGTATAGTCATTTGATTGTACCCGTGTAGACGGTCCTGGTTTTTTTTAAATTTCATTACTCATTGTGGTCTTTCTTGTTTATTTTTCCTTGTAATAACCTCGTGATCCAATATGACGGGTGACATAGATAGGGAGGGCTCGATGTCTCGCCGACAGCGAGGCCATTAGAGACGGAGCAAGCTGCTCAGAGGAGCAGGAACGGGGAAATAATCGGCTATGGAACTTAGTAAGAAACTAACCCGGCATTCGCCTGGAGTGATCCTGATAAATCATGGTAAACCGAAATCAGGATTGTCGGACCGGTAATTTGAATCCAGGTCCTCCCGAATTCGACATGACTGCAACCTTTAATCCTTCGCCATGAAAAACAGAAAAAACCACCGCTGTAGACTTTGTTCGTGGTTTCTTCACACTTTTTGAATCAAACTTTTGAAAAATAACCTTATTTATGACGTTTTTGGCTGTTTCCTAAATACGCCATCTATCACAAGTGTTTAATACTTGTGTTACCGTAAAAGGACGTCATTTTTGGTTAAATTGAACTTTTACTTATATTCTATCTATAAATTATATAACTTCATTTATAATTAATATGAATTACAACGGAAAAGCAAATAGGTGTGTTGGTAATGCCTAGTAAGAAATAGTCCCTATGCAAGATATTATGAAAGTGAGTGTGCACGAATGCGGTGCGTCATCCGAATGGTGTAATTTTCTAGACTTAATTAAGCTTTATTAGCATGAAGCGGAGAAATATCCTAGAAGTATAATTTTAGCAGGGCTTCACAAAAGTTGTAAGTTACCGTGAATGATCCATATAAGGAATTCGTTGCATGTTTCAAATTCACGGAGACAAGTTCCTTTCAAAGCAGTGTTGGTGCAAGCATCGTCATACGTCCCTCGTCATTCCGGGGGCTGGCAGTTAAGACACTTTTCAATTCTCGCAGCCACAAAGCAATGAGAATTGAGAGACGAAGCTCAGTGTTATTTTCTCAACGCCTTATTTACCTCCATGCCGGGCTTGTTTGGGAGAATTTGTTGCCAATGTAGCCATTTCACTTTTTTTTTTTCTTCGAATTTTTAATTAACGAGTTGTTACGTAATAAGATGGCGAGGAACAATGCTCCACATATAAATAATGGCTGAGAATATATATTGGTTGTTTATGTCGGTTACATGCATACTTTTATTAGTCCCAAAGTTTTTAAGATATCGTGAGCTCAAAAACCTTAACACATCCGTTTGGAGGCAGAAGATTTATTTATAATTTTGATTCGTATAAAAATATGTGCGGCCTCTAATTGGCATTTTATTCAACATATCCTCTCTTATGAAAATACCTGTAAATTAAATATTCATGTGTTGCATCACTTTAATCTTTACTACTGGTATGAAGCCCACACTTCCTACACAACCTCACTTTTTGTGGCTATATCTCTTGCAATTGCGGCATTCCTTGATGTCGATACATAACGTAACTACATAGTGAAGATATAAGATTAACGTTGATCTCAGTTCCTCGTATTTGGGTCAGTTGTGAAATTGTAAGTATATTTTACAACTTCCATTCTGAGTTCGCGAATGAACACTACCCTAGCTCCCGTGCTTTTGCGGCCGTTATGGAAAAGACGGTTCAGTTGGCTCAGTGCCGCCAATATGAGGAATATGGTTACGTTCTAGTTTAAAACGACGTTTTAAATAATTTAGGTAATATTTAGATATAACTCTTAAACTTGAAAACGTTGAGAATTAAAATATTTTGGTCTGTATTTTTTAAAAATATATTACAGCGACGACAAATGGTTTACTGTTAGTGTTGGTAAAGTGTTGTGTGTTAGTGTGTGAAGTTCTCTGCGTGGGGATTGGGCAGGCAGCAGTGTGGCTGACGAGGTGACGTCTGTTGTTTCGCAGGCGGGCCGGACACGATGATGGCGCCAGGCGTGCTGCAGCAGCAGACTCCTCACTTCGTGGTGACAGCCTCCAAGGACACCGCCCCTTCCTCATCACCAGACAGCATGCTTATAGTGGACGACGCGGATTCTGCTCTGGGCGGCAGCGCCTCGCCTGACCCGCACGCCAAGAGGTCAGTACCTTCACCTTCCTCGTCTGCTGTGGGGTCGCGGTGGCTCAGCGGTTAGACTGCTCGCCTCCCACCAAGGCGAACCGGGATCAATCCCCGGCCGGATTTTCGCATGTGGGAGTCGTGCTGCTAGTCAGCGGGTTTTTCTCGGGGATCTCCAGATTCCCCCCGCCCTTTCATTCCGGTCCTGCTCCATACTCACCTCAATCACCCTCACCGGCTCTCAAGACCTTGGTGGAGCCGCCCAAATCTCTTCACTCACTCATTCCTCCTCTGCTGCACTCTCGAAAAAAATTTTCCTTCAGTTTACAAAAAAATTCTGGCAAAAACATTATCTAAAAGTCTCAGTAAACTCGCCGTTTAAATACGGACACATTTCTTTTCAAAAATGGACTTCTAGTAAATTTCTTATGACTTTCCACGAATTCACAAAACTTCTCCGTAAATTTCCTAGATAGTTTTCCATACTTCCAGTTAAAAAAATATATATATAACGAAAAAAATCTTTAATTTTCTTATTTATGTGTTTTACCGTGTATAAAAAAAGATATTTAAAAAAGTTGAAAAATGTAATACCTGAGCGAGATTTGAACCCGAATCAAAGGATAGAAGTTCGTCACTTATACCACTTAACCAGTACGACCTTCACATGCAGTTTTGGGGTATAATTTTGGTGTTTCCGCCACAATCACGAAAACTATTTCAGTTTCTATTTAAGTCGGTGTATTTTAAGTGTGGATAAATGTTATAGACGTCTGATGCTTCTTCTTGATGTTTGAAAGAATAGGCAGGTGTAAGTGGCGTGGATAACCTCACTTCCACATGAAATATTATATAATTGTCGGGTTACAGTGGCGATGAAATCTTCGTGTAGATTCGGCATTGTTCGTCCGCGAGACCCGAAGCTATAGGAAATACGGAGGCTTCCCGTATTTTCTATTTACGGAACTCTGCTCTTTTTTTCCGTCATGACGGATTGCGTTTCCGCATATTTCCGTACACATTTCCATAAATATACCGAAATTTTTGACAGTATGACTTGTCCACCTAGGTACAATTCAATACCAATAACATTTAAAAAAGAAATAATGTATTTAGGAATAGTTTTGGATAATCGATTAAGTTTCTTACTACACGTAAAATATACATCAGGAAAAGTCAAAACAATATTTTTAAAATTAAAATAGTTAATGTGGATTATATAACAGTACAGTTACAAAAACATAATCATAATTCATCAGGCACTCTATCTCAACATAATACAATACGCAAGTTCATGTTTTGGAAATAGAATAGAACACACACACATTAATATAATGTTAAGAGAATCACAAAGATACATTTTGATAAAATTAACAAATTTAACACCTACAACTTCATACTTAGCGACAATAACAATTAGTAAAATAATACCAATATACTATAGTTTAAAATATAGAAACATGATATACAAAATTAAAAACTAAGTACATGAAATAACATATAAAGGGGATAAATACAATAAATTAATAGCTGATGATAAAATTTGGATTGAAAAACAACTATAATTGCCCCATAGGAATAAAGAGCTAAAAAAAAAAATAATTTAAAAATAGTGTGAAGGACTGGCAGGAAGAATACACAAAAGACAATAGTGGACTAAATTAAAAAAACTTTATAAAAAACATAAATAATTGGTATTTCAATAAAAACAGATTAACAATAGATCACGTCACTGCCAGATAAAAACATTTAAAAAATATCAACAAAATTGATTATGATACATGCCAATGCGGGCACGGACAACAAGACACGTACCATTTATTTTAAAGTGGCAATATGTTTAACAAGAAAAGGTAAATTTTAAAATCTCAATTAAGGAAAATTTTAGAACGATGGCATCTTCAAACATTAGAAATATATGACGGAAAAATAACAACATTTATAAATGAATTCATTCAGAACATTTATCAAGTAACCAAAACATTTAACGAAGATTTCACATGTAGATATATGTAGCAGTATCAGTTGATGTGCTGGGNGGGTTTTTTTTTTTGTTTGAATATACATATTAATTTTTGTAAGAATTTCGTATTGTATTAGAAAAATCTTATTTTACGATTTTGTTTATTTATAATGTATTTTAACGTATTATTTTTATTTTATATTTATGTTCATAAAGAATAATGGAAGTTTGGTTTGAATGTTGTATATCATATAGAAATTTGTTTTGTTTTAAGGATTATGTTTGTATTTTGTATATTTGTTTTATATGTTTGGTTTTGTATTAAAAACGAAAATAAAGAAAAATAGAAAAAAGACAAATAATGGGAAAAAGGGAAGGGGGGTTGGGAGCCGGGTGGTGAGCTACTCGTTGTTCTCCGTGGACTAGGCGCCAGTGTGGAGTACAGCTCCATTCCCTACGTTCTCTGGAAGGGAAGGCCTGAAGGGGAATTTGTCCCGGACGATTGTCAGGCTGGACCGGAAAACGAGCGCAGGGAGAACTCGGGAAAATAGATAGCGTCCAGTCGCGTCTGGCGGCGCCACGCCGACTGGCGGTCGCTGTTGCAGTCCGTCCAGATACCGGATAGATTGTTGGTAGGCCGGTTGGTCGGGATGGTGGGGCCTGGCAGGAATAGTAACAGTAAAACAGTAACATCAATAGTATATAAATCGTAGTAACGAAAGCTCGCCCTAAGGGACTGAGACAATAATAAATTCAACAAAATTCACGNAAAAAAAATTGTGAACCTTCAAATCCAAAATTCCGAATGTACCCGGTAGAAGTTCGGTTGACAGTGGTTTAAAAAATAATATAAAATTTGAGTCAAAATTTAAAGTCAAGAATTTTATTATAACTGCAAACGACTTAAGTATTAAAATCGGTGCCGAAAGACAACGTATCCATACAACATAATAGTAAAAATTCAAAAATTTGAAAGTCAAAATTTAAAGTAAAACTAAAGTCAATAACTTAAAATAACCGGGAAAACCATTTAAGTTCATGCGATATAAAAACACATTTACACCAGCTCTGGGAGGGGGTGGGTGGCCGGTTGATCGTGTCCGGAGGTGGCCCTTGCAGACCTTCTGGAGTTCGGGTAGTCTGCTGGTGGGCCGGTCGGTCGGGGTTGTTTTAGCCGGGCGGGGTTTGGCGGGCGTGCTTGCCTCTGGCCTAGAGCTACACAACAACACGATTGGTGGGGGTTGTGGGCTGCGCCTGGCGATGCCTTGCCGGCTGACGACTGCTGATTGGTTGACCGTGGTGGTGTTGGCGGGCGGGGCCTGCCAGGAGTGGCCTACCCTTGACCGAGACAACACAACACGGACACCAAAACGGACACTAAAACAACATAATAAACACATCAACATGAAACCTAGACACTCCACAACATAGCAACAACACAACACGGACACCTCAACAAACAACATCTCAGCCCTCTGTCTCCGCAAGGGAAGACAATTAGGGTAGGATGGGGTGTCCACGGGAAGGGGACAGAGGAACAGATTTTAACCTGTAACGTAATCTCTATTTTAAAATGTAAACAAAATTTTAATTTATATTTTTAATTAATATTTTATTTTATTTCATTTTTATTTTAGAATATTTCTGAGCCCTTGTATAAATTTCATTTTTTAACCAAATTTTGCTTAAATAACTAAAAGAATAACACCACCTCGGATGGTCAGGCATAAAATAGTTTTTTTTGTCTACCTAGGTCTCCGAATGTCTTCCTTCCCCGGTCTCCTACACCGCCGAATAAACGCCGGTTCATATAGAACTTAGCATGGAGCTCGTTATGTTACTTTTGCCTTAACTATGTGTCGACATATTTTTAGAAATGAGACACAGAATGGTGGGCCGGGAATATCTTAGTCAAAAGTTATAGGCGAAAAACTTAACGAAGCGGAATCGGAACATCGTGTGCATATCGGGGTGAGATCTGACGAACGTAAGACTGGTGACTTAAGGCGGCATGGAAGAAACCAGGGGGCCTGTTACCTACTTGCATACTGCTGTGTGTGCGTTTCGCCAGTGAACAGCGAAGCCAGAAATTGCTTACACGGTTTAAGAACTTGCCGATATCGTGTTTGTGTACTGGCAAACAGATGGAAACAGCAGGGAAGTCGAACGGTTGTGTCGGGCCACGTATCCACAGAAGAGACATCCAGCGTGTTCGGTGTTTCCCAGAGTTTAAGGTGAACGGGGCAATCGATACGACAATTCTGAGACCGTGGAGGAAGACGAACTGCAAGCAGAAGCAGTGCCTGACTGCGTGGCGGTAGAACAGACAGTGAGTACCCCGGCAGCAGCACGTGACATGGATGTGGTCCACATACTGTGTGGAGACATGGATGTGACCCACAATACTGTGTGGAATGTACTGCATAGACAGTTGCTGCACCCCTCTCATCCGCAGAAAGTCCACGCCTTGAGCACAGCTGACTTTGCTCCACGCGTCGTATTTTGTGAATGGCTACTGCAGTGTTGCGTGACGGATCCTCTGTTTCATACTAATGTTCTTTTCTCCGATGAAGCCTGTTTCACTCGAGGCGGGATGCTGAACACTCGAAATAGCCACATGTGGGTCGATAAAAATCCCCATGCAACAGATGCGAAGGCCCATCAACAGTGATTTGCAATGAACATGTGGGCAGGCATAATCCACGACCACCTAATAGGGCCATATATTCTTCCGTGCCACCTTACAGCACCAGTGTACAGGATGATTCTGCGATACATACTCCCCGAATTGTTGGAGGATGTCTCACTTGCTGTCCATCAACACATGTGTGTGCGATATGATGGGGCCCCTAACCCACTTTGCAGCTGGTGCTCGTGAAGTCCTTTGGCGTGATGTACCCGCAAAGTTGGATAGGACGATGGGGCCCTGTTGTGTGGCCAGCGCGTTCGCATGATCTCACCCCAATAAATGTTTTCCTGATCGGTTATATATAAAATCTTATCTACGAGACACCTGTACTTAATGAAGAAAACCTGCTGGCAAGAATCCTTGCTGCCTGTGATGTGATCAGAACGTCCGCAGTGATGTTACAGCGAGTGCGATAGAACCTCTTGCGACGCTGTAATGCCTTCATCGATGCTGTGGGCCGCCATTTCTAACATCTTCTGTAAAACGTATTCATCTTATCGTGGTATGTATGATGTCAATAAAAACAGTACAGAATGTTCTAATTTCGGTTCGCCATGTTTTTCGCCAAATCATTTCCGACCCACCATTCCCTATCTCATTTCGCTTCTTTTGTCCTCCATCATCCCTTAATGTTCGACTTACCAGCACGAAAACATCCTGTATAAATAAAAGCGCTTCTCCTTAAAGTGAAACAACTCGCGCGCACGCTTGCTCCCTGTTCGGAGTACAATGTTCAGGCAACAACAATTTTCATATTTTTTTTCTTTTTGGATACACTTAATATGGTAAACACAAAACTTTACGGGCTTAGGTAACAGTTTTTTTATCTTTACTGCTAAAAAGTTGTATACCAAGGACATTTATTTGTAAACGCAGAAACAGCGAATGTACAGAAAATATGTCCGGAAGCGGCACTTGACGTTAACTATGGGCGTATACGGCACGAGTAAGAAGGCAAGCATTTCAGCTGTTAGCTCCTCTTTGTCTTGGCTCATGGTGTGTGGAGAATGAAAAAAAAAATTATTATGAAAATGCAAACATTCCAGAGTTCGTAGTACGCGGGTCCTGAGAAAAAAAACGGTATTCGAAACTTCAACGCAACGCTGGCGCCGGGAAGGTGGTCGCGTAAGTAAATAGGTTCGCTTCGCTGTACGATGTAGTCAACGGTTAACAGAGGCGGTAACAGAATTTCTTTACGTGTTGCTCTAAAACAAGTAACAGAACGGGGAGAAAATCTCTTGCAGCTTCATGTTTTATATAACAGCTGTATCGCTCTCCGTAGGCTGGCCTCTACCCAGGCTACTACAGCGATGCGGGGGCGGCCTACCTCTCGAAAATACATTCATGAAGGTCGGCGTGGTATTGTGTACAGATAGTGTGCATTTCCACCCCATACTTCCTCTTGGGCCGTAAACAATCTAGTCACTCAGATATCCCGGTAGTGCGAACTTTTGTTGAGACGTGTATAAACTAGCTCTCTGTAGCAGTACTA
>NQII01004186.1:199252-237508 GCA_002778355.1 Clitarchus hookeri
TTAAATATACGTTTCTGGTGGGTGCGATGCTAAATATGCACCCACATTGCACCACAGTGGAATTAAATGTGAACAAGAGAGCATCAACTCGTCATGTGACCGACGCAAAATGCAGAGAAATCTCTGTCAGGCAGATACCTCGGTGCAAGTATACTTTCTCTCTCTCTGCGCGTGCGCAGTCTACGACTGTAACCTCCCACAACATGGTTGCCGTTACGGTGGCGGCTGTGCTCTAGCAGAATAAATAACATGTATATAAAATATGATTTAACTGATTTTAGTGATGAGGCTTTAT
Organism: Clitarchus hookeri; assembly: GCA_002778355.1. Lineage (NCBI taxonomy): Eukaryota > Metazoa > Arthropoda > Insecta > Phasmatodea > Phasmatidae > Clitarchus > Clitarchus hookeri. The sequence continues at coordinate 199,548 of NQII01004186.1, forward strand.
AAAAATATGTTTCCTGCATTTGCTGTAGGGGAATTTGTTATGGGACACATAAGTATCCTTTTTAAGGGGTGAGATGACGAATGGTGAATACAGCAAAAAATGTCCACAGCATTCGACGCGAATATCGTTAGTAGTCTGCGAACGTATCGTAAACTAAAAACCACTCACGTAAGCTTAAACAGTCACTAACAGTATTAACGTCTATAATATACGATGTCACGTCTCTTCTTTGCTAGCAGACATATATAACTTGTTTTTCAAACAGTAGGTACACACACACAAAATCAAATACAATAGGTCTCAAGTGTATTTTATATTATATTTCATTATCAAAATCCTTCATATATTTTCTGCTGGAAATATGCAGTTGTCCACGTATTGAACACCAATCGTCTCGCTTCATCAATTAGTGAAACAGATGGCTGTTCACGTCCGAACGGCGCAGTATAAACAAAACACGCGTCATAGAGGAAGCTATGCACAGACGGCCGGGCAGGAAATCAACAGCTGTTAGCCGAAGCAGACCGAATACTTCGGATTACTGTAGATATGGCCTAACGACCACATTATGGTGTTGGAGTTGCTGGGTAGGGAGGACTTGTAACCACTTGCGACTGGCATATTTAATTCCACCTGTGATTACTGGCGCAAGTGCAGAGCAAGTTTCGCTGTCCAGCGCTGCGCCTCGTCGGTGCAAATGTCAGGTTGCCATATTTAATCGTCCCCCTGTTGTCTGCTGAACTGTGCCTACAGCATAACCACATCAAAGAATCCACAGCACACTCATTGCAGTCGGCAGATACGTATCTCCCAGTAACAGAAAGAAATGGTTATTTTTTTTTGCACAAAAGTTTGTCCCGCCTCAAAAACCTTCTTATTCACGTGGCTCCCTCGTTGGGATGATACAATATGTGTGTGCAGCGTACACAATATGGTTTGGTCTCCAGTACAAGGCACAGCGGTGTTCATGTTTGCAGTTAGGTCACGAGAATGATTGAATACGACGTGACTACAGTCTATACATAGGCTGTAGAATATATACGCTTGTAACAATGCAGTGCATGGAGTTGCGTGACGGGGCAATGAACTCGTAACATTCTTCAGATAAGGTGGATGGTGCCGGCAGGGAATGGCAGAGCGTGAAGTGCCTGTATACAGGATGATTCTAAAATCATGGGATAAACATTGAGGGGTGGTAGAGCTCACTAAAACAAACAATTATTGTATAGGAATATATGGGCGGGAGTGGCGCGTTGAGGCACAAACACAAAAATAACACATTAAATGCAACACATCGTTTATTTACAACGTCGCCGCTAAATGCCGTTTTGCAGCAATGTTTATAATAATTGCTACCACCGACAGTAATGCAAGCTTGGTAGCGTCGGTGGAGTGATTGTCGAACAGATTCAAAAACGCCGGGTGTTTCACGCACGCCACCATTGTCAGCCAATCACGCGTTATATAGAGGTCGCCAAGCACGCGTGACTGTTGGTGGATGCATTTCCAGCAACTGTTTTAACATTTTCTGTACGGAATCACTCGTTAAGTATGCTGCTAATGAACATTTTATGTTTCCGTTAATGTTTTATGTTTTTGTGTTTGTGCCTCAACGCGTCACTTCCGCCCATATATTCCTATACAATAATGATAGGTTTTAGTGAGCTCTACCACCCCTCAATGTTTGTCCCATGATTTTAGTNCCCATATATTCCTATACAATAATGATAGGTTTTAGTGAGCTCTACCACCCCTCAATGTTTGTCCCATGATTTTAGTTTATTTCATGTATTTGGAACTTTGTTAAATTATCATTTGTAACTGAAGAAATAAATTACAGATAAACAGAATCCCAGTAACATGTGCAATAACATTGCTCAAACGATACCAATTTATGCATTCCTAAGCAAACGGAAATAACAAGACGTGATGTCACATCAATGGCAGACAGATAAATCATGACAGAAACTGATCATAGAGGAAGTAAGGTAGGCCTATATCAAGAGTGGACGCTGCCATGGTAACTAACGAACCACAAAATGGGGGCAATTATGCCGGGCGATGCCACTGGGCGGAAGGTTTTTTCTCTGGGATCTCCAGTTTCCCCCGCTCTTTCATTCCGGCGCTGTTCCATGCTCGCCTCAATCACATTCCTCGGCTCGCAGGACCTAGCTGTTAAGAACCGCCCAAATTTCTTCGTTCGATACTTCACTAAATGGGGACGCCGAAGGCAGGCGACACCGTAATAAAAACATTCAAATTTACAGGTTGGCTACACCCCCAGGCAGCCATTTTGTTTCTGGCATCTTCCACTACTCAGTCTATTGTCTCGTCTCCCTCGTTGCATATAGAGAACCATCGACTCTAGAAATGTTGAAGTAAATTTTAAAAAACCTGGGTACGTGGAGATTCGATCCGCCCATGTATGTATTGAAATGCAGGCATCTAACCGCCTGAGTTACACAAAGCTTTGTTCGGAAGAGATGTCTGTAAATATTGTTTTTATATCTAGGTATTACCGTAAACCCGGGCTACTTGGCACCTGCTGGGCTAACTTTGCACCACTGAAAATGTTTGTTTTTGAGCCATTTGCAACAAAATATATACTAAAACCTGGCCAGAGAACATAGTTGTGAATTTAAAAAAAAACACGTAAATCGGATAAGTGGTTCTCGAATGATAAGCGCAGTATCAGACAGACAGGCCGACAGACATTGAGTTTTATAATATGTATAGATAATGAAATATAATGACGTTTATTCGACAAAAATGTTGTGTTTGTAATGTTGTCGGTGAATAATGCCCCGGAAATCAGTGGTCGAGCGGCCCTCTTTGGCGTTCAACCCCTGGAATTGAAGATGATTGACGATCGGTTTAATAATGCAACATCATATAAAATACATTGACATACGTAGTATGTTTAAAATTATTTATGTGCATTATTAAGAAAACAATTGTATATTTCTGATAGCAACGAAGAGACGTGGCATCGTATATTATAAGCGTTAATAGCACTGTTAGTTACTGTGTTCGAAGTGTAACCGTGCTAATATTCTGTTAACCCTTTTTTTATTTGATTTTAAAAAATGTTATGTTTCTTTGTATGGTTAATCACATCACAAATTTCCATAAAGCCTATACTTTTCTTCACTGTAATGAAATCGGTGCAGTGTTCACGTTGAGGTTTCTTTAGTGTATGTTAAGTTCGCAGACTACTGGCGATATTCGATTTGCATGGCGTGGCCATTTTGTGTTGTAATCGCCAATTGTAATCTCTCCTCTGCGACAGTTATGTGAAAGAAAACTTCTGTGTGTTCCATAACAAATTCCCCTCCAAAAAATGCAGCAAAAATTTTAATGAAGCTGCATTACTGAAAATAGTTAAATCTTGTACGTACATACATTTTACATACCGCCAATGTTAACGGCCGCCATGTTGTGGAAGGCTGCATGTGTCGACTGCGCATGTGCAGCGAAAGAAATGCCATCTGCCCGGCACAGATTTCTCTGCACTTCGTGTCAATCAGCATGATCACTCGCTTCTCTGCTTGTTTATATTTAATTACACTGCGGTGCAGCGCAAGTGCAAATTTTGCATTGCCCCCACTAGAAACGTAGGCCTATATCTAATCGGCCCCGTGGAGTCGCCAATTTGGTTTCCATGTTTACGTCCCTGCTTTGCGGTAGAGGACTCCTAAAATAAGCTTTTTTTTTAAAAAAAAAGATCTCGACCTTAAACTTTATGTATGCACAGTAAATTGGCAATTTAAGAGGAGGTGAGACATGAACAAATACTAAATACAGTACTCGACGTATGCTGTTTTTAGAGGCCGATGTAAATAAACCATGGCAAGGCAAGCTTACACCGAGGTACTCCCAACACTCTGAGCAAAATGTAGCCAGAGTGATGTATTCCTTCAGCACAATACGCTGCAACTATACGAACATCATTTCGGCGTCAGACGAAGATCATAAAAAATGCATCAACATGGCATCATATTTGCTCACAAAGTTGGCAAAAAATGTAACGTACGATTGCATTTTTTTTTTCTATATTTCCTTTCAAAAACTTGTAGACTTCGTTTATTGTGTATGTTGTCTATTTTTAGCCTACTTTCCGAAATAAAGAAAGGCTCACGAGATAACTTTCCTGTCTGTGTGTGTTCACGTCTCCCGCCCACTCTGAAAACTTTCGAATGCGTGAAACTAATTTCAGAACATCGAACTTCTATTTTTTTTAAACCACGCCGGGTGCTTACTTTCAAAATGGCGATCATTTTCAAAATATAGGGTACTACGTCATTTCGGATACCATTCAAACTATTTATACTAAATTTTGTCTGTTGACAAAGCATAATGTATACATTGAATTTATAAACTGATATTATTGTTTGTACACCATTTTGGAAGAAAGTACTACATGACAAAAATAAAACTTGGATATACATAACACCTCGAAAACTACTCAACCAATTCTCGCCAAATTTGGCACGTGCGTAATACTATGGTACACCATTTTAACATATACGATTTTAATTTAAAAGACACACATTTCCAAAATAGGGGCAATACAAATATTTGACGTTTATTTTATATATCTACCATACCGTTCGGCCAAGCCCAGTCAAATTTTGCATGCTGAAATCGTCTTTTACGTGCATCATATATACCAACACATGGCCAGTTTGTCCGCCATTTCGTAAGAGAGCTCAACCTAAGTTTTTATATCATATCTGGGGGACGGGGGCAATAGGTCCCTACCAAATTTGCTAAACAAGTAGCACTAGAGCATGTCATGTAAATGGATATGTTTTGAGTGAGCGATACACTTATTTTTAGAACGGCGGCTACATAAACATTTTAGTTTATTATGCTATATCTACGAAACTATATAACCAATAAGAACTTAATTTTGTATACTATAAGTAGCTATGAAAGCATCAAATGAGCTAGTACATACTCTTTTTCTTCACATTTTTGGAAGATACCACATGTATAATTAAGCTTCTATTTCCTATCTCGGGAAACAATAATATTCCCACGAAATTTAGGGCCCGCGGTGGTGAAGTGTTTAGACCACTCGCCTCCCACCTAGGCGAACCGGGTTCGATTCCCAGCGGTGGGTCGCTCCCGGATTTTCGCGTGTGGGAATCTGGCCGGACGATGTCGCTGGTTGCCGGGTTTTCTCGGGGATCTCCCGTTTCCCCCACTCTTTTATTCCGACGCTGCTCTATACTCACCTATCTTCACCCACATCGGCTCTCAAGACCTCGATGTTACGAGCCAACCATATTTCTCCATTCTTGTATATATTGGCTTTCAAAAACCTGTAGATTTCGTTTGTGTTTGTTGTCGGTTTTCGCGTTGTTTTATCGTCTGCCACGAATTTCTCACACAGTGCGAGTTTATCTTAGTTTTCGTGTGAAGACTAAGGGTTACTCGCCATGCCATATTAAATTATTTGTTTTATTAATTATATACTCTGTTCACGGTCAACGGGATACTTTTGAAAGTCGAGCTTAGGATCTACTTTGGCGTCGATTTTGATAACTTTCCGCGAAATGTAAAATAGCATTGCCATGGCCACTGTCAAAAGTTGAAGCGTTACTCAAACACGTAATTGTTGTGTTCACAGAACAAGAAGGAAACCAATGTAGGGCAGCCAGGCGTACTGCCTCTCGCAGTCGTCTTGTTTCTTTCAATCATTGACCTGCGGGATACGAATGGCCAAGTAAAGAAATGAAATGTCGTGTATTTCTGTAGCAAAGTGTCAAGTGAAAAGCCCTGCCTTTTACAAACAAAACCACCATTGAGCATTTATATTATTTACACATGCAGTGAGTTTTATGAAATGGTTTTACGAAATGACACTTTGCTGCGAACCATTCATTCAAGTGAAAAAAAAGTTTCAAAAGTATAAATGCTAACGTGTTCTTAGTCAATCTCTCAATCACATTAACTTGTATTTACACCACTGTCATGCCTGGAAGTTAACTACATCCCTTTTATTATAAATCACATGTCTTATGAAAAGTGTGCTTCTTCGTGTATAAAAAATCTGGTCACTCTAAACCAGCGTCAGTTGGCAGCCGTTCTCTCATTACACTTCTGAAACGACGTCGACACGTATAGTCTATTCGCGGTATATTTACACTCTTGAATAAATAGTTAGAAAAATGTCACCATGCATGACGCGTTTAGTTTCCTAAATATGTTATGTATCACACGCGTTTTATACTTCTGTTCTTATAAACGTATCTTATTTTTGGTTGAATTAATTTTTAGTTATAATTTATCTATCAGTTGTAGTATTCCATTTATAATTAATATGAATAAAATCATAGAGAAAATGTGAGTGTTGGTAATCCCTAGTAATAAATAGTTCTCTCGCTCCTCCACCACAAATACGGGTAATAGCTGCAGGTAGGCGGGCCTCTTAAATGTAATTATTAAGCGTGCAATGCTCAGAAATAAGGAACCTTACTACTGAAGTGCTGGACACGACAGACAGACAGGCGAAGAAGCTGTCTAGTGAGTCATAACGAGCGCAGGCAGCGGTCTACAGGCTTCGGTGATGTTGAAGGGGTGTGGGCGGTGCTCGGTCTATCTGCTGTAGATAAGATAAGCAGCGACCTTGAACATCGCAGTGCGTGTGCGCGCTCAGCTGTAGTCTCCAGTGGCGGCTGCCACGCCTCCCTACCTCTGCGCTTCACAGTCGTGCAACTTTACCCGTTACCCGGTAAACTTTACCAGCTGACGGGGAAAGGGGAAGCATTTTAGTAAACACGGCAATTTGAAATCACCACAAGTTTGTTTAAATTTTCGTATAGAATTTCTTAATTTGTAAAATAACCTTAAATAAAACCTGCTTTATTTTATATTCGGTATAACGTATTAATTTCAATACTTTCCACAGGCCTATATGCAGTTTTTTTGTCGTTGCGGGTTGTGAGATACACTGGTACAGACCGGCGCGGAGGTTGGGCGGGGAAATTTGTAGCCGATACCACGCCGACGTGTTTGATGGAAGTCTATTGCCGTAAATGGAAAGACGTTGCTCTTCATTTGACGATAAAAAGAGCTTTATATTGTAGTTAGCGAATAATAAGGTGTGGAATAATGTATAAAAACCGTACAAAAACTGCACACGTGTAATGTCTTTTCACAATTCCACGAAAACGGGAAACTTTGGCCAACATGGAGAGAATTTGCTCTCATTTGATTTGGCAACACTGCGGGCGACACCACCACTTCATTACAGCTCCTGTAAGCAACAATCTGGTCATCACTCAGCGTGCTTGTTTTTAAAGTAAAGGCAACTAACTGTGCCCGCGCTCCGCTCGCGTGGACTACAGAATTATGGTTTAGGTATTTTTAAAAATAAAGTTGAATTGTACTTAGTGTTAATTCTTTGCTACATGATATTGTTCCATCTTTAACGGTTTAGACAGCGTATTGCAACAGAGCGCGCTGGCGGCTAGCTTTTTTCGGACTTCATTAACTATTATCGTCACTGCTTATTCCTTATGTTACTTCATGTAACAAAATATATACTAAAACCTGGCTAGAGAACATAGCTGTGAATTTAAAAAAAACACGTAAATCGGATACGTGGTTCTCTAGTGATAAGCGCGCTAACAGACAGACAGACAGAGAGACGTTGAGTTTTATAATATGTATAGATGAAACTATCGGCATTATGATATCCCACGAAATNGACAGACAGACAGAGAGACGTTGAGTTTTATAATATGTATAGATGAAACTATCGGCATTATGATATCCCACGAAATCAAGATTCACGTAATTCAGGGACGACACAAGTTGTAAAACATCTGAAACATCGCAGACATAATGGTAGAGCTCTTCAGATTACTTGGAAGTGGCATTTCTATACAGTCGTATTATGAAACGCAACTCGCTATCGGCGAAACATGTGCAGACGACAGCCCTGAACTAACTTGCTGACATTTTTAAAGAGGGGTGCAAGGTTATTTACTCCCATGCGTCGGATTAAGCCGAAAAGCTAATTAGGAAGTGAACTTACTAGATGAGTGTTATTACAAAGGAACACACACGATACGTGTCTTAGTCACGATTCGAACCCGGCTCCTAGTGATCGGAAGGTAACGGCAGGGAGATCGGTGCTGCCAACGCAAAGCTACGTGTTACAGACGGAAATTCCACGTCAGTTGTGTTTCTTTAGCTGTAAGAAAAGAAGCTATCGGTGCACAAGCAGTACGCCCGAGACAGACTGGCAGTTATGTAGGTGGTGTTTGGATGTAATGGAACTGTGTGCGTTTGCTCTTCATTTTGACAACATCTTACTATTTCGTGGAAGGATATCGATAACTTGATAGAAATACCAAATAATTTGGTAAATAATGTTTTTGAACTTAGTGGTTCCTGCGTACCCGGCCCTTGAACTGCGTTGCAGTGTGTTTGAAGCACATGGTCGTTTTTCCAACCAACTATTAAATATGCGTCCAGTATGCTGGTCTAAGGAAAGAACTCACTCTTCAGACGAAGATAGTTGAGTGCTTTCAAGACGTCATGCTCATTAGAATCATGATTTCGGAGTATTCAAAAATGTTTAAAAATGGCTTTTTCAAAGCGCTGCATCTCTAAATATACGAGACAGATACTTACAAAACTGCATAGAACCTGGCTATAGACTTTCCACCAATAAAAATAATTGGGTGTCACCTCTGAAAGTTCCAAAGATACTCGCAGTGCGACTAGAAAACTGTACGCCAGTTCAGAGCCTTGCGCATAGTGGCGATGGCGCACTTGATGCGCGTGTTAGTGTCGCCCTTATCGCTTCTGCGCTTCTCTGTCTCAAACGCGAAAAAGAGCGCTAGGTAGGCGGGAACCTTAAGAAAATTTTAACTTAAAATTCTCAATTCGTACAAATTTTAAAGATTTACTGTAGAAAAGTTGGTTTCAGCTGAAGTGTGTGTCGAAGTGACCCGTCGTAGTTTCTTTGAAATCCTACACTTAGGTTTAACTTTTTGGATATTTTCTCTTTGAAGTTCATGTCGAAATTTAACATTGGAATACGTGAGAACTGCTTAAAACTTTTCCAAGAAATATTAATGGCATTCTAATAATATAAACAATTGCTTTATACGAACATATTGCCTTTGTTCAAATTCAAGATTTGTATTAAAAAATATTAATGTTAAGTGTTTAAAATGTTTTATTACTTTTTGAATAGTAATTTTCCTTCTTCGTCATACTTTTTCCAGAACTATCATTTTGTGGCACATAAAAAAAATGTAGGCTAATGTGCAGAACACGTAAAAAATAATAATACACTATTTAACATCCCGTAGGAAGAAGTAAATGGCCTCCACTGGGCACTGCACCAACTGTACAACATTCAGAGTTTGTTAATACACTACTAAAATTGTCTTAAAAGTGCAGTTGCATACGAAACAAGAAGGCAAGTAAGTGTTGTGTAACACTGACAAATATTTTGCTAAAATTTACTTATGTAAATTTTTTATAAAATAACATCGTAAGGGTTTGTTTCTAATTAAAATTTTAGCGTATTTCTTTTTTATATATTACAAACAGTTAAAATAATAAATCCTTTCAGCTACGAAAATTATTATTATTACCTAATTGGATGTGCATAAAATCAATTATTAAATATATTTGTAAACATTATTACTAAAGGTTATTTGCGACAAGGTATCTGCCCGGCGCCGATTTCTCTGCATTTTGCGTCTGTCACGTGACCTCTTACTGCTCTGTTCATATTGTTGCATGGGCGCTTGTGGGGCGTATCTGAGTTTGTAAGGGGCGTAGATCATTAAAAAAAAAAATATTTGATTTCTAATTTATCAACACAGTTGTTATTTACAGCATTAAATTATCTGTCTCCAATATCACGCTTTTTATTTAACATTGAGCGCAATATTTGACTATTTCAACTCTAATTATCGTCCTTTTTAATGTCTCTGTTTGGTTACAGTCAACTAACTCACACTACTCATTAACATTTGTTCAGTCTATCTGTTGCAATCATCTGTAATGTCTTTCACTCAAGCATTTATTCCAGTAGTCCAGTCTGCCAGCCGTACTCTTCACTGCTTGATACTCGCAGTCGCAGATTTCCCTTCCGCCGGTCACTTCTCTCACCACTCGTCTTCTATCGCTTGGAACTCAGCCGCTCATCTATTCAACAACTCTACTCAACTCCTGACTCGGAGGCCTGTTACACTTTTATATCTTTCGTCCTGACCAACTGGAAGGATCAACTCACCCCGAGTTACGCTGAGAGAGTGAATTAAGTAATCCAGAGCATTCTTCATGCAAACGCAGAAATCCTATCCGCCGGAGGTCAGGAGCGGCGAGCCGCCAAAGGGTTATTGCGGCAGAATGCCTCCATAACTCAAAATTCTGGTAGGATTATCGCTCGACTGTCATTCAATAATCCCATTGACTTGCCGCCGCGTTATCATCACTACTCTGCCCTTCTCTTCCACCCGCTCTTGCGGGGCGGACCAAGGTCACCAGCGCAGACCAGCGGGGTGTAACAATATTTAATTCCATTGCGGTGCAGCGCAGGTGCACATTTTGCATTGCATCCACTAGAAACTTATATTTAATCGCCCCACAGGAAGTTTATTCTAACTTTCTCGGGCAGTCTATCGATATGTTCGGATATCGATCCCGACAGGCAGCAAGTTACCGACTGGTGTTTAAAACGGCATTCTAAGTGCAATATCATTACGAGGTCTCAGTTGCCAGGCAGTTCTCGGGGTTTACGTACCGCCCCACCACAACTATCTTCCCCTCCATCCCGTGTGTTCAGGCAGGCAACATGACGAATGTGAACACGCTCTGTACCTCCAATAAAGTATGATCGTCATTAAAGTTATTATTATAAACTGTGTCTTTGAAGTGATTAGTTCATAAATAAATGTGCACATAGACGTAGCCTATTTATTATTTATACATTGTCTTAAATAAAAAAAAATTGTAAACTAGCTGTGCTCGCGACTCCGCTCGCGTGGACTACAAAATTATTGTTTAGGTTTTTTTAAAAATAAAGTTGAATTTTAATTTTGTCTTATTATCCCCATCCTATAACATTGGGAGTCTCTCACTAGAATTCTGCATGCTCCGCTGGTGGCATGTCTGCCCAGATGTACAGTTATATCTGTTAACATTTTACCAAATATGGAAATTTCCATCATAACTAAATAAGATATTAATGAGGATGTTAAGACCTTTATTCGCTGCGAAATATTCGATGTACATGGCCACATGCTCTGCCAAGTCCTCGTCGTATGATGCAGAACTTGCATCTCCTTCAGCATGATTCGCTACACTTTTCACACTGTCATACATGGAATGTTCAATTTCCATGGACAGACATCGCATTAATTTTGGCCTACATTTAGTTGACAGCCTGATAGTTTCAATGATGTCATTGGCAGTTGGACATCCTTGTCCAGGCACTGTTGCCACTGTCCTGGTGCGCTAAAACTTGATCTCAAACTTTTGAGCTGTGTTGCCTGTAGGTCAAGCTTTGTGGAATATGGCTGAAATTTCACCCGAATATGACACCTCCAGCCAAATGAGTCGCCCTTATGACAGAACAAATGTTTAGCTTTTTTCAACGACGTTGCCCAAACTTGCAGTAACTACATGCAATGTGTGCCAGCAATGTACTACTGTACACAATGTGTCCCTAGCTACCCTATTTCTACAAAGCCAATACTTTTTTCTTATGGACACAGTAATATTTAAATTTAAGAATAAAAGGAAGTTAACCATACATGAGTTAGAAGGAACGAATGCACCATGAGTGTTTCATGACAGTTGAACCTTACTCAACCTTACTCCTACAATGTTAAATTGGATTATTTAACTTTGATATTTGCAGGTAGGCTATAAATGAAGCATGCTTCAACCATGGGTAAGCAATTTGTAATTATCAGGTGCGTCACTCTTGAGTATGGTGTACCGGTACCTTGTTCATCCAGAGTTAAAGCAAAATGGCAATGGTTATGCAGATAACTCAAAATAATGTGTGTGAAACTGACTTCAGATATTATTGTTCGTGTAAATAACAATGATTGGTTTTGTACATTGTTTGAGTGTATCGGATATCGAGTTTCATGGTTATACTTGGAAAGACAGCACCTGCCCCACCCAAGGTGGTACAGTTGTACCTGCTGCAAAATAGTCTGCCTAAATATTAATGATATGTCGTTGACTGTATCGTCACCGAAGTATTTTATAGAAAGTGTTCTTCCAACAAATTTGACAAACAAGGGTGGTCTCTCTAACTCAGGTCGCCCCGATGCCACCCTCACAATAATATGTTTCGGGCTGGAATTTCGGTTTAGGCAAGGGGGTGTGAGCTCTTTGGGGGGTATAACCTTAAATTACACTGGTAACCAATAACATCGCAACACCAGGAACGATGTAAGGCTACCACAACCAGAATTATTGCACAGAATACCCATCATACATTGGTGTCATGATTACTCTTGGAACTCGGTACTGTGTGGGCCAAACAAATGCGTCAACAAATGCTGCTACATTGTGTGGCATTGAGAAGATGAGAATTTGGAGGTTCATATAGGTTATATCTGCCCATACTGCTATGACACGTAACCAAATTTCATCCGTTTTAGCCGCAGTTGTTATGTGTCAGACCAGTCGTCATCCGACCATGGACCACATGTTTTCGATGGGGAAGAGATCTGATAAACATGCAGGCCAAGGAACCCTGTGATATTGGGATCATACGGGAACCATCGGACGATGTGTGCCACATGCAGATGTGCATTGTCCTGTTGGTACAGAGTACCTGGCTGGACATAAAGATAGTGGACAAAAACAGGCTCCAACACCTATGCGATGTAATGGTTGCACNGTACAGAGTACCTGGCTGGACATAAAGATAGTGGACAAAAACAGGCTCCAACACCTATGCGATGTAATGGTTGCACAGCCGAGACTGAAATACGATGGTACCACATACCATAACTTCAGATGATGGACCAGTATGACAATGCATAATGCAGGAGTCGGCCAGGCGTGCACCACACTGCTGCCAGACATTGTGTGCTGAATGCAGAAGTAAGATTCGTCGAAGACAACAATGGCATGCCATTAGTTCCTCCAGGATTGACATTCCATGCTCCATTACAGCTGCAAGTGCCTGTGGTGAGCAGTCAGTGGCAGCCACAATAATGGGCGCCTGGACAAGATGCACTGATGATGCAGATGGTGATGGACCATGCATGCAGACACAGGTTGATATGCCACATGCCTGAACTCCTAAGCTAGGGTGTTGGATGTGACTGTACAGTCCGCAATCACCATGGTCACCAGGGGGTGGGGGCTATCTCTATACTCTCCGGTGCGTCAGGGCCCTTTGCTTCTGGCACATTCTTAGCTGGCCCCTCCACAACCCACTGATCCCAGTAATCCACAACCTAGATAGGTCGCAATTCTCCCATGGTCAAAGGCAGAAACCTGTACATATGGTGGCTGTGTTCTTCGATGCGACATGCTCACTCCATCTGTGCACGTTAATGGCGGGGAAACACAATGNGTACATATGGTGGCTGTGTTCTTCGATGCGACATGCTCACTCCATCTGTGCACGTTAATGGCGGGGAAACACAATGATTCTACTCTCAGTGGTTCCGTGACCTCTGCTTATATATAATTTATCATATTCGCCATTGTTACTGTGCCAACTGACTGAATTTACCATGGGGTCCTTCATGTTCGTCCTCCTTGGGGTTGCAATTTTAATGGCCAGTAGCGTAGTTTAAATATGCAGTCTTCCTATTAGTCTATTGGCGAAATGTTGATGGGTATAGGAGGATTTTAACGAATCCAACAAAATATAAATTCAAACCAGGACTGGAAGTATCCAGTAAATTTGCTGGAACCAACATAAATCCAGCAGGGCATAAAATATTGCTGCCAAAAGAATTAAAACGAACCCACGCGAAACTATTGTTATACTGCCCAGCAGCAAACATGAACACGAGGTGGGCTAACTATTTGCCTTTACTACAGCTCTAGGCTTGCGGGAGAGACTGTGAACCAGATGTGGAAATATCTCCAGGGAATAATCGACCATTCATCCTGTAGTGCTATAGCAAATGTAGTAAGTGATGTGGATCTTTGGAGTCTGGTGCGAAGTCTCTGTTTGAGTTTATCCCAGATATATTCGATGGGATTGAAGTCGGGGCTCTGGGCTGGCCAATCAATTTTCGGAACCCTATTGTCCACGACTTACGCGTGGACAGATCCTATTTTATGACAGGGAGCAATGTCATTATGAACCATGTAGTTACATACGAACTGGTCTTTTACTGTATACAACGTGCAGCTGGTCAAGCTGTGATTATAGCCTTCCTCCTTCAATGTTCCCCATAGTATTACAAGAGGACCAAATCCCTTCCATGAAAAAAGCACCTACATTCTCATCTCTCCTCGGCCGAATTTCACCGGGGGCACTTCAATAAACGGAATGTGGTATTCACCTGGTATTCGCCACCCGTAAAAACCCTCCCATGGACTGTCACATGGTACAGCATGTTTCACCATTCCAAATCATGCATCTCTCCATATTCCAGTGGCTGTGCTCTTTACACCACTGAATGTGCGGTTTATGGGCACGTGCCTGAGCTTTGAATCCCAGTCCTCGTAACTCCTGGTGGACAGTCATGCTGCTAGCCGCACAACTAGTGGAACTGTGGAATTCATGGGCGACAGTGTGAGACAGTAACATGTGATGTTCTCGTACCACTTCCTNACTGCTAGCCGCACAATTAGTGGAACTGTGTAATTCATGGGTGACAGTGTGAGACAGTAACATGTGATGTTCTCGTACCACTTCCTTCGATGATTGACTGTCCCTATTGGCCAACACGTGTGGCCTACCTGGCTGTGTATTTGTTGTATTGTGCTTCCCTGTTGTTTCCACTTCGCAATCACATCCCCGAAGATCGACTTGGGTAACTTGATAAGGGAGGAAATGACCCTGATGGATTGCTTACTGATGAGACAACCAATAAATACACAATGTTGGAAGTTACTAAGCTCCCTCGTTCCACCCATTCTGCTGGTATCGCGTAGCACTGACCAACACTTTTCTTTTTGGATATCTGCGAACCTAACAATTGGCGCTTAATATTACAACATTTTGATGTGGTTTTCAGGTAATGTTGTACATGTTCAGTGTGACAGACAGTAACTATCACAAACAAACTACCAGAAATAATTACTTTGGTCATGGAGTGAGTGGCTAGACCGACAACGTTAGATAATTTGTACTACATCAGAGTATTATTATGGGCAGTAAGTGTGTTAGGCATGGTGTGTCGGGTGGCTGTGTTGTANTTACTCTTGGAACTCGGTACTGTGTGGGCCAAACAAATGCGTCAACAAATGCTGCTACATTGTGTGGCATTGAGAGGATGAGAATTTGGAGGTTCATATGGGGTATATCTGCCCATACTGCTATGATACGTAACCAAATTTCATCCGTTTTAGCAGCAGTTGTTATGTGTCAGACCAGTCGTCATCCGACCATGGACCACATGTTTTCGATGGGGAAGAGATCTGATAAACATGCAGGCCAAGGAACCCTGTGACATTGGGATCATACGGGAACCATCGGACGATGTGTGCCACATGCAGATGTGCATTGTCCTGTTTGTACAGAGTACCTGGCTGGACATAAAGATAGTGGACAAAAACAGGCTCCAACACCTATGCGATGTAATGGTTGCAAGACAGACAGACAGAGAGACGTTGAGTTTTATAATATGTATAGATGAAACTATCGGCATTATGATATCCCACGAAAATCAAGATTCACTTAATTCAGGGACACAAGTTGTAAAGCATCTGAAGCATCGCAGACATAATGGTAGAGCTCTTCAGATTACTTGGAAGTGGCATTTCTATACAGTCGTATTATGAAACACAACTCGCTATCGGCGAAACATGTGCAGACGACAGCCCTGAACTAACTTGCCGACATTTTTAAAGAGGGGTGCAAGGTTATTTACTCCCATGCGTCGGATAAAGCAGAAAAACTAATTAGGAAGTGGGCTTACTAGCTGAGTGTTATTACGAAGGTACACACACGATACGTGGCTTAGTCAGAATTCGAACCCGGCACCTAGTGATCGGAAGGTAACGGCAGGGAGATCGGCGCCGCCAACGCAAAACTGCGTGTTACAGGCGGAAATTCCACGTCAGTTGTGTTTCTTNAACGCAAAACTGCGTGTTACAGGCGGAAATTCCACGTCAGTTGTGTTTCTTTAGCTATAAGAAAAGAAGCTATCGGTGCACAAGCAGTACGCCCGAGACAGACTGGCAGTTATGTAGGTGGTGTTCGGACGTAATGTTGGTGCAGCGTGGAACTGCGTGTGTTTGCTCTTCATTTTGACATCATCTTACTATTTCGTGGAAAGATATCGATAACTTGATTGAAATACCAAATAATTTGGTAAATAATGTTTATGAACTTAGTGGTTCCCGCGTATCTGACGCTTGAACTGCGTTGCAGTGTGTTTGAAGTACATGCTCGTTTTTCCAACGAACTATTAAACATGCGTCCAGTATGCTGGTCTAAGGAAAGAACTCGCTCTTCAGACGAAGACANCAACGAACTATTAAACATGCGTCCAGTATGCTGGTCTAAGGAAAGAACTCACTCTTCAGACGAAGACAGTTGAGTGCTTTCAAGACGTCATGCTCATTAGAATCATGATTTCGGAGTATTCAAAAATGTTTAAAAATGGCTTTTTCAAAGCGCTGCATCTCAAAATATACGCGACAGTTACTTACAAAACTACATTGAACCTTGCTACAGACTTTCCACCAATAAAAATAATTGGGTCACCTCTGAACGTCCCAAAGATGCACGCAGTGCGACTAGAAAACTGTACGCCAGTTCAGAGCCTTACGCGTAGTGACGATCGCGCACTTGATGCGCGTGTTATTGTCGCCCTTATCGCTTCCGCGCTTCTCGGTCTCAAACGCAAAAAAGAGCCCTAGGTGGGCGGGAACCTTAAGAGAATTTTAATTTAAAATTCTCAACTCGTACAAATTTTAAACATTTACTGCAGAAAAGTTGGTTTTAGCTGAAGTGTGTGTCGAAGTGACCCGTCGTAGTTTCTTTGAAATCCTACACTTAGGTTTAACTTTTTGGATATTTTCTCTTTGAAGTTCATGTCGAAATTTAACATTGGAATACGTGAGAACTGCTTAAAACTTTTCCAAGAAATATTAATGGCATTCTAATAATATAAACAATTGCTTTATACGAACATATTGCCTTTGTTCAAATTCGAGATTTGTATTAAAAAATATTAATTTTAAGTTTTTAAAATGTTTTATTACTTTTTGAATAGTAATTTTCCTTCGTCGTCATACTTTTTCCAGAACTATCATTTTGTGGCACATAAAAAAATGTAGGCTAATGTGCAGAACACGTAGAAAATAATTATACACTATTTAACATCCCGTAGGAAGAAGTAAATGGCCTCCACTGGGCACTGCACCAACTGTACAACATTCAGAGTTTGTTAATACACTACTAAAATTGTCTTAAAAGTGCAGTTGCATACGAAACAAGAAGGCAAGTAAGTGTTTTGTAATACTGAGAGATATTTTGCTAAAATTTACTTATGTAAATGTTTTATAAAATAACATCGTAAGGGTTTGTTTGTAATTAAAATTTTAGCGTATTTCTTTTTTATATATTACAAACAGTTAAAATAATTAATCCTTTCAGCTACGAAAATTATTATTATAACCTAATTGGATGTGCATAAAATCAATTATTAAATATATTTGTAAACATTATTACTAAAGGTTATTTGCGACGAGGTATCTGCCCGGCGCCGATTTCTCTGCATTTTGCGTCGGTCACGTGACCTCTTAATGCTCTGTTGTTCATATTGTTGCATGGGCGCTTGTGGGGCGTATCTGAGTTTGTAAGGGGCGTAGATCATAAAAAAAAAAATTGATTTCTAATTTATCAACACAGTTGTTATTTACAGCATTAAATTATCTGTCTCCAATATCACGCTTTTTATTTAACAGTGAGCGTAATATTTGACTATTTCAACTCTAATTATCGTCCTTCTTAATGTCTCTGTTTGGTTACAGTCAACTAGCTCACACTACTCATTAACATTTGTTCAGTCTATCTGTCGCAAGCATCTGTAATGTCTTTCACTCAAGCATTTATTCCAGTAGTCCAGTCTGCCAGCTGCACTCTTCACTGCTTGATACTCGCAGTCGCAGATTTCCCTTCCGCCGGTCACTTCTCTCGCCACTCGTCTTCTATCGCTTGGAACTCAGCCGCTCATCTATTCAACAACTCTACCCAACTCCTGACTCGGAGGCCTGTTACACTTTTATATCTTTCGTCCTGACCAACTGGAAGGATCAACTCACCCCGAGTTACGCTGAGAGAGTGAGGTCAGTAATCCAGAGCATTCTTCATGCAAACGCAGAAATCCTATCCGCCGGAGGTCAGGAGCGGCGAGCCGCCAAAGGGTTATTGCGGCAGAATGCCTCCATAACTCAAAATTCTGGTAGATTATCGCTCGACTGTCATTCAATCATCCCATTGACTTGCCGCCGCGTTATCATCACTACTCTGCCCTTCTCTTCCACCCGCTCTTGCGGGGCGGACCAAGGTCACCACCGCAGACCAGCGGGGTGTAACAATATTTCATTCCATTGCGATGCAGCGCAGGTGCACATTTTGCATCGCACCCACTAGAAACGTATATTTAATCGCCCCACAGGTAGTTTATTCTAACTTTCTCGGGCAGTCTATCGATATGTTCGGATATCGATCCCGACAGGCAACAAGTTACCGACTGGTGTTTAAAACGGCATTCTAAGTGCACTATCATTACGAGGTCTCAGTTGCCAGGCAGTTCTCGGGGTTTACCTACCGCCCCACCACAACTATCTTCCCCTCCATCCAGTGTGTTCAGGCAGGCAACATGACGAATGTGAACACGCTCTGTGCCTCCAATAAAGTACGATCGTCATTAAAGGTATTATTATAAACTGCGTCTTTGAAGTGGTTAGTTCATAAATAAATGTGCACATAGACGTAGCTTATTTATTATTTATACATTGTCTTAAATAAAAAAAATTTGTTTTATTTATCAACTAGCTGTGCTCGCGGCTCCGCTAGCGTGGACTACAAAATTATTGTTTAGGTTTTTTTAAAAATAAAGTTGAATTTTAATTTTGTCTTATTATCCCCATCNGCGTGGACTACAAAATTATTGTTTAGGTTTTTTTAAAAATAAAGTTGAATTTTAATTTTGTCTTATTATCCCCATCCTATAACATTGGGAGTCTCTCACTAGAATTCTGCATGCTCCGCTGGTGGCATGTCTGCCCAGATGTACAGTTATATCTGTTAACATTTTACCAAATATGGAAATTTCCNGCATGCTCCGCTGGTGGCATGTCTGCCCAGATGTACAGTTATATCTGTTAACATTTTACCAAATATGGAAATTTCTATCATAACTAAATAAGATATTAATGAGGATGTTAAGACCTTTATTTGCTGCGAAATATTCGATGTACATGGCCACATGCTCTGCCAAGTCCTCGTCGTATGATGCAGAACTTGCATCTCCTTCAGCATGATTCGCTACACTTTTCACACTGTCATACATGGAATGTTCAATTTCCATGGACAGACATCGCATTAATTTTGGCCTACATTTAGTTGACAGCCTGATAGTTTCAATGATGTCATTGGCAGTTGGACATCCTTGTCCAGGCACTGTTGCCACTGTCCTGGTGCGCTAAAACTTGATCTCAAACTTTTGAGTTGTGTTGCCTGTAGGTCAAGCTTTGTGGAATATGGCTGAAATTTCACCCGAATATAACACCTCCAGCCAAATGAGTCGCCCTTATGACAGAACAAATGTTTAACTTTTTTCAACGACGTTGCCCAAACTTGCAGTAACTACATGCAATGTGTGCCAGCAATGTACTACTGTACACAATGTGTCCCTAGCTACCCTATTTCTACAAAGCCAATACTTGTTTCTTATGGACACAGTAATATTTAAATTTAAGAATAAAAGGAAGTTAACCATACATGAGTAAGAAGGAAAGAATGCACCATGAGTGTTTCATGACAGTTGCACCTTACTCAACCTTACTCCTACAATGTTAAATTGGATTATTTAACTTTGATATTTGCAGGTAGGCTATAAATGAAGCATGCTTCAACCATGGGTAAGCAATTTGTAATTATCAGGTGCGTCACTCTTGAGTATGGTGTACCGGTACCTTGTTCATCCAGAGTTAAAGCAAAATGCAGTGGTTATGCAGATAACTCAAAGTAATGTGTGTGAAACTGACTTCAGATATTATTGTTCGTGTAAATAACAATGATTGGTTTTGTACATTGTTTGAGTGTATCGGATATCGAGTTTCATGGTTATACTTGGAAAGACAGCACCTGCCCCACCCAAGGTGGTACAGTTGTACCTGCTGCAAAATAGTCTGCCTAAATATTAATGATATGTCGTTGACTGTATCGTCACCATAGTATTTTATAGAAAGTGTTCTTCCAACAAATTTGACAAACAAGGGTGGTCTCTCTAGCTCAGGTCGCCCCGATGCCACCCTCACAATAATATGTTTCGGGCTGGAATCTCGGTTTAGGCAAGGGGGTGTGAGCTCTTTGGGGGGTATAACCTTAAATTACACTGGTAACCAATAACATCGCAACACCAGGAACGATGTAAGGCTACCACAACCAGAATTATTGCACAGAATACCCATCATACATTGGTGTCATGATTACTCTTGGAACTCGGTACTGTGTGGGCCAAACAAATGCGTCAACAAATGCTGCTACATTGTGTGGCATTGAGAAGATGAGAATTTGGAGGTTCATATAGGTTATATCTGCCCATACTGCTATGACACGTAACCAAATTTCATCCGTTTTAGCCGCAGTTGTTATGTGTCAGACCAGTCGTCATCCGACCATGGACCACATGTTTTCGATGGGGAAGAGATCTGATAAACATGCAGGCCAAGGAACCCTGTGATATTGGGATCATACGGGAACCATCGGACGATGTGTGCCACATGCAGATGTGCATTGTCCTGTTGGTACAGAGTACCTGGCTGGACATAAAGATAGTGGACAAAAACAGGCTCCAACACCTATGCGATGTAATGGTTGCACAGCCGAGACTGAAATACGATGGTACCACATACCATAACTTCAGATGATGGACCAGTATGACAATGCATAATGCAGGAGTCGGCCAGGCGTGCACCACACTGCTGCCAGACATTGTGTGCTGAATGCAGAAGTAAGATTCGTCGAAGACAACAATGGCATGCCATTAGTTCCTCCAGGATTGACATTCCATGCTCCATTACAGCTGCAAGTGCCTGTGGTGAGCAGTCAGTGGCAGCCACAATAATGGGCGCCTGGACAAGATGCACTGATGATGCAGATGGTGATGGACCATGCATGCAGACACAGGTTGATATGCCACATGCCTGAACTCCTAAGCTAGGGTGTTGGATGTGACTGTACAGTTCGCAATCACCATGGTCACCAGGGGGTGGGGGCTATCTCTATACTCTCCGGTGCGTCAGGGCCCTTTGCTTCTGGCACATTCTTAGCTGGCCCCTCCACAACCCACTGATCCCAGTAATCCACAACCTAGATAGGTCGCAATTCTCCCATGGTCAAAGGCAGAAACCTGTACATATGGTGGCTGTGTTCTTCGATGCGACATGCTCACTCCATCTGTGCACGTTAATGGCGGGGAAACACAATGCTTCTACTCTCAGTGGTTCCATGACCTCTGCTTATATATAATTTATCATAGTCGCCATTGTTACTGTGCCAACTGACTGAATTTACCATGGGGTCCTTCATGTTCGTCCTCCTTGGGGTTGCAATTTTAATGGCCAGTAGCCTAGTTTAAATATGCAGTCTTCCTATTAGTCTATTGGCGAAATGTTGATGGGTATAGGAGGATTTTAACGAATCCAACAAAATATAAATTCAAACCAGGACTGGAAGTATCCAGTAAATTTGCTGGAACCAACATAAATCCAGCAGGGCATAAAAGATTGCTGCCAAAAGAATTAAAACGAACCCACGCGAAACTATTGTTATACTGCCCAGCAGCAAACATTAACACGAGGCGGGCTAACTATTTGCCTTTACTACAGCTCTAGGCTTGCGGGAGAGACTGTGAACCAGATGTGGAAATATCTCCAGGGAATAATCGACCATTCATCCTGTAGTGCTATAGCAAATGTAGTAAGTGATGTGGATCTTTGGAGTCTGGTGCGAAGTCTCTGTTTGAGTTTATCCCAGATATATTCGATGGGATTGAAGTCGGGGCTCTGGGCTGGCCAATCAATTTTCGGAACGACTTACGCGTGGACAGATCCTAATTTATGACAGGGAGCAATGTCATTATGAACCACGTAGTTACGTACGAACTGGTCTTTTACTGTAGACAACGTGCAGCTGGTCAAGCTGTGATTATAGCCTTCCGCCTTCAATGTTCCCTATAGTATTACAAGAGGACCAAATCCCTTCCATGAAAAAAGCACCTACATTCTCATCTCTCCACGGCCGAATTTCACCGGGGGCACTTCAATAAACGGAATGTGGTTTTCACCTGGTATTCGCCACCCGCAAACCCTCCCATGAACTGTCACATGATACAGCATGTTTCACCATTCCAAATCATGCATCTCTCCATATTTCAGTGGCTGTGCTCTTTACGCCACTGAATGTGCGGTTTATGGGCACGTGCCTGAGCTTTGAATCCCAGTCCTCGTAACTCCTGGTGGACAGTCATGNCCACTGAATGTGCGGTTTATGGGCACGTGCCTGAGCTTTGAATCCCAGTCCTCGTAACTCCTGGTGGACAGTCATGCTGCTAGCCGCACAACTAGTGGAACTGTGGAATTCATGGGCGACAGTGTGAGACAGTAACATGTGATGTTCTCGTACCACTTCCTTCGATGATTGACTGTCCCTATTGGCCAACACGTGTGGCCTACCTGGCTGTGTATTTGTTGTATTGTGCTTCCCTGTTGTTTCCACTTCGCAATCACATCCCCGAAGATCGACTTGGGTAACTTGATAAGGGAGGAAATGACCCTGATGGATTGCTTACTGATGTGACAACCAATAAATACACAATGTTGGAAGTTACTAAGCTCCCTCGTTCCACCCATTCTGCTGCTATCGCGTAGCACTGACCAACACTTTTCGTTTTGGATATCTGCGAACCTAACAATTGGCGCTTAATATTACAACATTTTGATGTGGTTTTCAGGTAATGTTGTACATGTTCAGTGTGACAGACAGCAACTATCACAAACAAACTACCAGAAATAATTACTTTGGTCATAGAGCGAGTGGCTAGACCGACAACGTTAAATAATTTGTACTACATCAGAGTATTATTATGGGCAGTAAGTGTGTTAGGCATGGTGTGTCGGGTGGCTGTGTTGTANATAATTTGTACTACATCAGAGTATTATTATGGGCAGTAAGTGTGTTAGGCATGGTGTGTCGGGTGGCTGTGTTGTACTGTGAGGGGTGTGCCTGTGTTTGGTCCGCAGTCAGTGCTCCAGCATGTCTGATGGCGAGAACTACGAGTGCTATGGAGAAGGAGTGGAGCTGGACTTCGACCCNGCAGTCAGTGCTCCAGCATGTCTGATGGCGAGAACTACGAGTGCTATGGAGAAGGAGTGGAGCTGGACTTCGACCCTGATTCGCCGAGCCAAGCCCAGGAAAATGGGTGAGTTCCATGTTGACCTTACCCAGTGCTACATGTGCGACATTCGCCTCACTACCTGCACCCAACTGTGCACTTCCGACATTAACCCATTCGGTTCTGAATTTATCTGCGAGCTCAAGTGTTGCAGTCGTATAATTTTTTGGTGTGAACTGTACTGGTTTTGAGTGTGTTTGTTATAACCAGCGAACAACGTGCTGCATGCTCGGTGTTATCAACATTAAAATTCATAAATTTGATATGCAGAAAGTTTTTCATATCAGATTGCTCACAAACAAGGTGTTCAAAACTACGGGCACAGATTACTTGCTGTGTCCAGTACTGGCCAGGGTATCCTTCTGCAACATGTTGTCGATCTTAAGCACAGTGGCTGGATGGGTTAAGAAAGGTCACATGCCTACATACTTGACACAGCATATATTAACAAACAATTACCTTACGAAGACGAGTTAAGACCTTTTCATTTATCACTTCTGACGACTTGTCAGGCTTATGAAGCCATTCTGCGATGGCTAGTAAAGCGCCTTAATTGTTTGTGGATTTTGTACCTATAGTTCATTACCTTCAATCTACGTAGAGTAGATTTAAAATTATTCTTCATAATGGCTCCCTCTAACTTGGATGCAGAAATGACAACATCTGATTAATGTCTGTCGCATCTGATCGAACATAAGTCATTCTAAATATATATTATTTAGCTAGGATTCCTGCCAGGAGCTCCTCTCCATTCTCTAGGTGACACATAAGTCATTTTACGTTACCCCACATGAAAACATCAAGTGTGGTTAGATAAGGTGAATGAGCTGACTAAGAAATAGGACCTTGTCAGATCCCCTTTTCAGGGAAAACATAAAAAAGGCATTGACGACGCCTTTTGCGGGGGTCCCCATAATGTTCTAACTTGATGGGTTCTCACAACTGTAGCGCAGGCCCCTACTTGACTATTCCAGTGATAAAGTATCCCATCTCTCTTGAAACAGGTTGCACAGGTTCAAAGCACATAATACAGGAAATTTAAGGTTAACGATACAGCACTGACGTAAATATTGAGTTAACACGACTTGAGATGCGAAGCCAGCAAGACTCTTAGTTTGAGAAACGTTTGATAAAATTCATTTTTTTCAAACTCAATATGGTCAGTCGTCTCAATATTTGATGTGGATTGTAGTGTTCTACTGCTGTTTCCGAAAAATTTTTGTAACAGTACTGTGTAAAGCACCCACTTCAAATGTTAAATTACTGCCTGGGTGTCTACTAAAGGGTCTTCGGCCTTGCATCTAAGCACTGATGCGCTTCTTCTTCTTCCTTGGTAGTGGAATTGTGGTGGAAATTACCTAGTTTTCCACTAACGTGGAAAGTCTTGGAGACCTGGCATGAGCAAGATGTCTCCTACGTAGCCAGATACCTCATTTATTCTTCTTCTCTACTGCTTCCATTTGCTTGGCTGTAAACACATACTTGCAAGTTCCACAAATTAAGAGTCAATTTCACTCAGATTTACGAAGTACACGCTTCAACATGTAAACACATACAGAATTTTACACTCTCGTAAAACTGGCCACATCGAAATAACCTCATCACTCCATCTAGTAAATGAGTGGTTACCTCTCCCAACCTCTAGTCATACACGCACGCTACATGTGANTGCTACATGTGAATAGGCTTGCAGACCCTGATCTGCTGTGACCTACAAACAATGATAAAAGCTTACAAGTTCAGACTGAGGCTCCTCATCTCCGATGCCTTTCTCCTTCTCCGACATCCCTGGAAATTTGTAACATCACGAAAGTATCTTGTATAGTTAGAGTCGTTTATCTGTGGTTTGAGCTATTGCCGAAAGGTGGCTTTTTAATTACTGTTCACTTCAACTGCTCTGCTTTCGCTCCCACGTACATTTCAGATCAAGTTTTCTGAATTTTACTTTAATACTGTGAAATGATTCCTTGTTCGTTGTAAGTTTAGTCCAAGAAGAGTCCATATCAAGTTCGTTTTTTTCCTGAAATTTNGCCTGAAATTTGGTTGTAAACCCAGTCAAAGCAATGAAGGCAGTTATGCCTCGTATACAATTCGAAATGTGTTTCTAGAAACACTGTTCTGAAACAGATTCCTATACTGTATATTTTTCTTATGTTTGCAAACAGTTCGGAAACTGTTTTCAAGCTAAAGAGAAACAATTAAGAATGAAACTCGTGTTTAATTGGAGAAAGAAATATTGGTGCATGTTTTCCAACTGAATGGAAAATCATGCAACAATGTTTGAATGTCTGGACGTGTTTGGCAACTAGGTGGAGGGAACGAGTCAGTCTTTCGACATCAGTCCGTTCGGGTTCCTCAACTACNTTGTCAGGTTTATGAAGCCATTCTGCGATGGCTAGTAAAGCGCCTTAATTGTTTGTGGATTTTGTACCTATAGTTTATTACCTTCAATCTACGTAGAGTAGATTTAAAATTATTCTTCATAATGGCTCCCCCTAACTTGGATGCAGAAATGACAACATATTATTAATGTCTGTCGCATCTGATCGAACATAAGTAATTCTAAATATATATTATTTAGCTAGGATTCCTGCCAGGAGCTCCTCTCCATTCTCTAAGTGACACATAAGTCATTTTACGTTACCCCACATGAAAACATCAAGTGTGGTTAGATAAGGTGAATGAGCTGACTAAGAAATAGGACCTTGTCAGATCCCCTTTTCAGGGAAAACATAAAAAAGGCATTGACGACGCCTTTTGCGGGGGTCTCCATAATGTTCTAACTTGATGGGTTCTCACAACTGTAGCGCAGGCCCCTACTTGACTATTCCAGTGATGAAGTATCCCATCTCTCTTGAAACAGGTTGCACAGGTTAAAAGCACA
This sequence comes from Clitarchus hookeri, assembly GCA_002778355.1. NCBI lineage: Eukaryota > Metazoa > Arthropoda > Insecta > Phasmatodea > Phasmatidae > Clitarchus > Clitarchus hookeri. The sequence goes on from NQII01004186.1 coordinate 226,254, forward strand.
TAATACAGGAAATTTAAGGTTAACGATACAGCACTGCAGTAAATATTGAGTTAACACGACTTGAGATGCGAAGCCAGCAAGACTCTTAGTTTGAGAAACGTTTGATAAAATTAATTTTTTTCAAACTCAATATGGTCAGTCGTCTCTATATTTTATGTGGATGGTAGGGTTCTACTGCTGTTTCCGTAATATTTTTCTAACAGTACTGTGTAAAGCACCCATTTCAAATGTTAAATTACTGCCTGGGTGTCTACTAAAGGGTCTTCGACCTTGCATCTAAGCACTGATGCGCTTCTTCTTCTTCCTTGGTAGTGGAATTGTGGTGGAAATTACCTAGTTTTCCGCTAACGTGGAAAGTCTTGGAGACCTGGCATGAGCAAGATGTATCCTACGTAGCCAGATACNGCTAACGTGGAAAGTCTTGGAGACCTGGCATGAGCAAGATGTATCCTACGTAGCCAGATACCTCATTTCTTCTTCTTCTCTACTGCTTCCATTTGCTTGGCTGTAAACACATACTTGCAAGTTCAACAAATTAAGAGACAATTTCACTCAGATTTACGAAGTGCACGCTTCAACATGTAAACACATACAGAATTTTACACTCTCGTATTTAAGACTGGCCACATCGAAATAACCTCATCACTCCATCTAGTAAATGAGTGGTTACCTCTCCCAACCTCTAGTCATACACNGCCACATCGAAATAACCTCATCACTCCATCTAGTAAATGAGTGGTTACCTCTCCCAACCTCTAGTCATACACGCACGCTACATGTGAATAGGTTTGCAGACCCTGATCTCCTGTGAACTACAAACAATGATAAAAGCTTACAAGTTCAGACTGAGGCTCTTCATCTCCGATGCCTTTCTCCTTCTCCGACATCCCTGGAAATTTGTAACATCACGGAAGTATCTTGTATAGTTCGAGTCGTTCGTCTGTGGTTCGAGTTATTGCCGAAAGGTGGCTTTTTAATCACTCTTCACTTCAACTGCTCTGCTTTCGCTCCCACGTACATTTCAGATCAAGTTTTCTGAATTTTACTTTAATACTGTGAAATGATTCCTTGTTCGTTGTAAGTTTAGTCCAAGAAGAGTCCATATCAAGTTCGTTTTTTTCCTGAAATTTGGTTGTAAGCCCAGTCAAAGTAATGAAGGCAATTATGCCTCGTATGCAATTGGAAATGTCTTTCTAGAAACACTGTTTCGAAACAGATTCCTATAATGTATGTTTTTCTAATGTTTGCAAACAGTTCGGAAGCTGTTTTCAAGCTAAAGAGAAACAATTAAGAATGAAACTCGGGTTTAATTGGAGAAAGAAATATTGGTGCATGTTTTTCAACTGAATGGAAAACATGCAACAATGTTTGCATATCTGGACGTGTTTGGCAACTAGGTGGAGGGAACGAGTCAGTCTTTCGACATCAGTCCGTTCGGGTTCCTCAACTACCAAACGTGTTAATATCGGGTTTCGTGTGTAAGCTACCGATTTTTGTCCATAACTGATAAACTTCAATAAAATGGGCGTGTGGCACACAACACAGTGAAATCTATTGAGGAGTTTCGTTCGTGGGATATACAAATTCCGGATTTAGACATCTAAATAACAAGCAATATGGTTTTTATAAAATTGCTGCCATATAGTTAATGACAAAATACAAACCACAAGCAAAAGCTACTTCTTGCAACAACGTCTCAAACAGAACTGTTGTCTGGACACAGCAGGGTACAGAAACATGGTTTGTTGTTTCGGAAACATTTTGAGAACAGCCTGGAATCAGTTTATAAACAATTTACTAAGTGTTTGGGAACCACATAGAACAGTTTTCAGGTACATGTTTCCAAGTGTAGGCGATGTTTTAGTTTTAGAGAGGACAGTATTCTCAGTTTCATGTAACTTCAGTACATTTTGAAATTGTGACCAACCTACACTGCATGTAAACACTCTACGCCCTCATTTGCAAAGTATTGTCATCTGATGGTTGTTGCAGGATGTATGATGTTATGTTGGCTATCTTTGCGATGATATTGGAAAAAAGTACTCAGCATTATAAAATATAATTTATAACTTTAATGATAATTGCAATAATTATATTATGCTGTTAGAGTAATGTGGAATATTTTAGGCTCTAAAGCATGGTTCTTAAAAACATTTTTAAAAATTACGGTAGATCATGCGTAAATAACGGGTATCTGAAACTTCTTCATACCGGTAAATGAGCTGTCAATTGATGTATGCGAGAATTCATTTCTGATGGTGTGAGAATATTATATCTGCAGTAAATAATTTTTGTATTTACACATTTAGTTATGTAAGTAGCCTTCAAACATTCCTTTATACCTTAGCTCATTTGATTGAAAAACGAACGATTCTTACGTGTGAAATTAAATTAATTGGTGAACACATTTACATCGTGCTTTTCTCACGTCTTTATGAACAGCGACATATTTGTCGAGTTTTCTTGAGAGAGGTTTGGAAATGTACGCGGCCTAAATCAATACCTTTTTTTTTAGTATATTTCATTATTTAAAATATGCAACGATTTTTATTTTAAATTTTAATTTCGCTGAAAATGCTTAGTGTGCGTTTCTCGCATCGGTACGAATACACACACATTTATAGCTTTTTTTTTCCGGTGTAGTAACAGCTTTCGAGTTGTAGTAATCTGAATGTTATTTAAGTACGAGAAAAATTTTGCAGCACATCTTCAAAGCAACGAGCAATTCAAATTGCCGCTCTCACAAGAAGANTATTTAAGTACGAGAAAAATTTTGCAGCACATCTTCAAAGCAACGAGCAATTCAAATTGCCGCTCTCACAAGAAGAGGCAATAAAATAAACGGAACCCCAACTAGTATATTACTTGGTCATAAACAAGCATGTGGGTATTAGTAGACTACATGGAGTGCTAGGATGTAGTACTCAAGTCTTTAGCACCTGCCATCAGATTCGTAGAGTTTGTTTACAAACGTTCTTTTCTTAACAGTTGTGGCAGAGGGATACATTGTGTGGTACTCTCGGAGAATGGTCGAAATGCGCTGAAGTTAAATGAATGTGAGAGTTGTGTGCTTGTGCTGTAGGTGTATAGTGATGCGTGTTGTGTGTGTTCGCAGCGGCGTTGGAGCCACGCGCAGCAGAAGTCCTTCCAGCCTGGGATTGACACGCCACACCTGGCTGCGCACCAGTCTGCGTCGCACCTCGCCCAAGTGAGTGCCTCCAGCTGTCCTGCCCCGCGACACGGTTCACACTCCCACCGGGTAACGTGGCGGACGTTGCCCTTCTCCGCCCTACTCCTGTTTCCCCCGTTACCTTGCATCCCATCCTTGCTACATCCTACGACCCTGCTACACGACACCGTTAGTAGTTAGAAATAGGGGGTTCCCCGCTGGGGACGAGGGACAAGCCAGCAGCCATATTGGATGGCATCACGAGGTAACATCCTGCTTTGTCATTCCTTGCCAGCAGCACTCATCTTGCATTTCCCTTTTCCCCACTCTACTTCAGCACATCATGCTCTTGTATTCCGTTTGGAGGGTTTTCTCATATTCCTGCCAGCCTCTCTCGTGTTCCACACTCTATCCCTCTGTCTTTTTACGCATATGCTTCCTGTTCTCCCTCTTGCCCCCCAGGGTTTTCTCATAGTTTTCCCATTCTCTCGCTCTCTCTCGTCTCCACATTCTCCTGGTCTTATTCCTACCTCTCTCGCACGTCCTATTCCCTCTACTGTCTCCCACCCCGGGGGTTTTCTCAAACACCTTCCTCTCCCAACCCCACTCTTAGGTTTTCTCAGAGTCCTACTCGTACCTTCCTGTGTCTCTCGTTTGTTATATCCCTCAGGTGGGGGGGTTTCTCATATTCTCCCGCCCCTCTCGCTTATGCTTGAACGTCAAAGTTTTCTCCTTGCTATCCCTCCTAGGTCCCCGCCAGGACACCAGGGTTTTCTCAATGCTATCTATCACTCCTGGCTCCCTGCGCCAGGCTATCGCTCCCAGGTCCCCACTATGACGCCAGGCTTCACGCTCTTGAATTCCATGTGGGTTTTTTTCTCAGAGTCCTCCCGATCTCCTTTATTTTCTCACACTCTCTCAATCCTTCCTAACAGATGTCCCAACTTCACACTCTTGTATTCCGCGTGGAGGGTTTTCTCCGTGATATCCCTCCATGCCAGCACTATCCATCTTGCTTGAAGAATGTTGAGTTCATTGCCCCATCATGCAACTTCTCTCATCAGGCTCTGCCATTCCAACATAGTTATGTCATATTCCTTGTGGTCTCATTTCAACTGGCGTCCTGGTAGGGACGAGTCTCATGCTCTGTCATTCCACCTGTGCTACACGGAGCTACGCCTGCCTATGCACGTTAGCCTAGAGTCGCACCGCGCGCATGCGTCAAGTACGTCCTATGTCCACCTATAAGCACAGTTGGCTGTGATTTCCGAACCGGTTAAGATACANACGCCTGCCTATGCACGTTAGCCTAGAGTCGCACCGCGCGCATGCGTCAAGTACGTCCTATGTCCACCTATAAGCATAGTTGGCTGTGATTTCCGAACCGGTTAAGATAAAGCTACCATATTCATAACACAGACATCACCCCGACAACGAAAAGGACAGCAGTTTCAGGTATGCTCCTAAGCCTACTTATACGCATATTTGACTGTAATGTTCGAACCATTGAAGATATAGTCACCAAAATTCACAACATTGGCATCACCCCTGTCAACGAAAAAGGTCGCAGGGTCAAGTATGCCCTATGCACACGTATAAGCATATGACTGTAATTCCTGAACTGTTTAAAATATAGTCACCAAATTAATACAATAGGTATCACCGACGACGAAAAGGACCGCAGGGTTAATTATGCCCTAAGCGCACTTATAAGCATAGTTGGCTGTAGTGTTCGAACTATGTCAGGTACAATCACCAACATTCATAGCATAGGCATCACCCCCGACAGTGAAAAGAGTCGCAGGGTCAAGTATGCTCTAAGCCTACTTATAAGCATAGTTGGCTGCAATGTGCGATCCATCAAAGATACAACCAACAAATGCATAACATAGGCATCACTGTTCGTAAATAACAGGCAACTATGCTTATAAGTAGGCGTAGGGCATACATTACCCTGCAGCCTTTTTCGTTGTTGGGGTGATGCCTATGTTATAGATTTGGTAGCTGTCTCTTAAACAGTTTGGTAATCACAGCCAACTATGCTTATAGGTGGATATAGGATGTACTTGACATGTGCGCGCGGTGCGACTTTAGGCTAGCATGCATGGGCAGGCCTCGCTTCGTGTAGCGCAGACGGAATTACAGAGCATGAAATAAATCTCCACCAGGACGTCAGGTGAAAGGAGACCAAAAGGAGAATGGGAAAACCAAGGTGAAATGACAGAGCATGATTTTTTGTTCCACAAGGACGCCAGGTTAAAGGAGACCAGAAGGAATATGAGAAAACAAAGTTAGAATGACAGAGCATGAGACTCGTCCCCGCCAGAATGCCATGTGAAAGGAGACCATAAGGAATATGAGAACTATCTTGAAATGACAGAATGAGACTCGTCCCCACCAGGATGCCAGGTGAAAGGAGACCAAAAGGAATATGAGAAAACCAAGGTAAATTACAGCATGAGAATCGTCCCTGCCAGGATGCCATGGGAAAGGAGACCAGAAGTAATATGAGAAGTTGGAATGACAAAGCATGATGCGAGAATTTGCATGATGGGGCAATGAACTCAACATTCTTCAGGAAAGATGGATGGTGCTGGCATGGAGGGATAGTACGGAGAAAATCCTCCACATGGTATGCAAGATCGTGAAGTTGAGACATCTGGAAGGAAGGAAGGAATGAGAGAGAGTTCGAGAAAATAAAGGAGATTGGGAAGAAACTGAGAAAACCCGCCACATGGAATGCAATAGCGTGAAACCTGGCGTCATGGTGGGGACCTGGGAAGGACAGCTTGGCGCAGGGAGCCGGGAGGGATAGCATGGAGAAAATCCTGCCATTCTGTTGTAAGCATGAGGGGTGGGGGAATATGTGAAATTCACCCCGAGGGATATAACGAATGAGAGAGACAGGAAGGATACCGGGAGGACTCTTAGAAAACCTGTAGATGGGGTACAGGAGAGGAAGGCGTGTGAGAAAACCCCAGGCGTGGGAGACGGGAGAGGGGGATAGGACATGCAAGAGAGTTAGGAAGGAGACTGGGAGAATGCGGAGACAGCATGGGAGAACTATGAGAAAACCCTGGTGGGCGAGAGGGAGAACAGAAAGCATATGCGCTAAAAACAGAGTGATAGAGTGTGGAACACTAGAGAGACTGGCAGGAATATGAGAAAACCCTTCAAACTGAATGCAAAGCATGATGTGTTGAGGTGGAGCAGGGCAAAAAAGGGAAATCCAAGATTAGCGCTGCTGGCCAGGAATTACAGAGCAGGAGGTTGCCTCGTGACGTCATCTAAGATGGCCACTGACTCGTCCCCCGTCCCAGGCCCCCGCCCCCTGACGGGGAACCCCCTATTTCTAACTACTATCGTTAATGGAAGACGCTACCTACTGGTACCACCCATTAGGTGGACTCTACACCACAGTAGGGTGCAGTCTTCATACACATTATTGTTATCATTTTTACTACAAATAAAAACAGCATCTACGTTTCTTATGGTAGGAGACTGGCTACCATGGAACATTGCACATTCTGTACCTACAATATCCAAAACTCCTAAGATTTATGTTGCTTATGAGAGAAAAAGGCATATACTTGTAACACTACACACTATTAAAATAATTAAAACAAAACAATTTAACAAAATTTTACTTCAAAAAGAGCATTTTTTGCAAAAAGAAATCACCAAGCAAGGCCATTATAATAACTACTCAGGTTGTATGCAATTGAAAATTAATAATAATGCTTACACATATTTCAAAACTAATTTCATGTACATGTGTCAACCACGAAAGTAATAATTTTTAATACTAAAATGAGTGTAGGTACATACAATAAATTATTAAAAATATTTTATAACATCAGAACCAATACATTTTGTACATAAAATCACAGTAAATAACAAATGACAAAGTTTTTCTTGCAAAATGTGTGTCCTAAAGCATCGAAAGTAAAAATACGCTTAAATTATATTTTTTAAATGTCATTGGATTTTTTANGCAAAATGTGTGTCCTAAAGCATCGAAAGTAAAAATACGCTTAAATTATATTTTTTAAATGTCATTGGATTTTTTATAACAATTCTAGCAATAAACATTATTTTACAAAGCTTAAAAACGAAAATTAAATTTTTATACGCAATGTNTTTTTTATAACAATTCTAGCAATAAACATTATTTTACAAAGCTTAAAAACGAAAATTAAATTTTTATACGCAATGTTAATTGCATTTTTGACATTTTAGTAGTGCATTTAGGTACTATTTTTTTAGCTCTACATGTGGTATAGTCAGGTGCAGTGTTCTACTAGAAGTCACTCTACGTCTGCTGTAAAGATGTTTACATCATTATTCCTAGATTGACATTCGCCTTCCTAGCGATCTGACATGCTGGAGTGACAGTAGTATGACCAGTACCACGCGATAGTTGAGTTGAGAGATTTGAACGGCCCTTAACGACGAGGTCTTGAGAGCCGACGAGAGTGAATTGAGGTAAGTATGCACTAATTTCGGTTTCCCAATATTACTCCTGGCGAATGCTATGTTACTAATGCCTTCTCCTCCCTCTGCTTCCCTGAGCGATTCACCCAGTCTGTCGCGACCTTATAATACAGCAATATGTTCAAAAAAGATACAACATTTTCACTATAGTTTTAAACACCGTCTTACATAAGAACAAATATCGCAAACACAGGGTTACTTGCAGCAGTGTTTACTGACTTGGGCGTTTTTTCAACGACCGCATTTGTTTAAATAACCATATTTATGAATTTACAACAAAACATCGACTATAATTTTATTCCTAAAAAATATTTACATTAAATATTTAATACTTTTTTAGAAGGTATCAGCTTACAATGAGACCCACACGATCACTGGGGAGGGATACATTCCTACAATCTTCCTACCAACAGCCCATTTCTACATTGTCGGACAAATATTGTCAACACTAAATAAAATATATGAAGTTTCGTCATATTATTGAACTCCTTCGTGAGTCATTAGGAGTGGGTGACCTTGGGATCACATACAGAGCATGAGTTCCCGGGTTCGAAACTCTGTTATACCATGGATGTTTAGGAGCCACGGAGGCTGAGCGGTTAGACTGCCCACCTCCCAACAAGGCGAACCGGGCTCTATCCCCGGCCGTGTCACTTCGGATTTTTGCAAGTGAGAATCGTGCCGGGCGATGCCGCTGATCGGCGGGTTTTCTCGGGGATCTCACGTTTCCGCCGCCATTCATTCCTGCGCTGCTCCATTCTCACCGCATTTCACCCTCATCGGCTCTCAAGACGTCGTTGTTAAAAGCCGCCCAAATCTCTCAACACAACTCAACCATGGATGTTTGAACCTGTTTTAGAAATAAGTGTGAGTTAGTCTGCCAGTGTAAAAACAGTGGTGTCGATAAAGCTCGATGAAAANTTGAACCTGTTTTAGAAATAAGTGTGAGTTAGTCTGCCAGTGTAAAAACAGTGGTGTCGATAAAGCTCGATGAAAACTGCCGAGATTGTATAGAGGTATCGAACCCTGGTTCTCCCGAGTGCGAGTCAAGTGCACCATCCTGCTAGGTAATAACGTACAGTAATTGAGTCTGTAGGAGAATGCTATGGATGTGACAATGTCGGTAGCGGAATGTGGTTATGGCATAGGCTAATAAAAAACCGCGAGAATAGTAGAAACTGCAGAGCATAAATTCCAAAAGAGCGTAATGAAATGCGGAAGGACTCTATGTACAGGATATGGAAGGTTTGCACATGCGAGCTGCTGTGTAATATTCGACGAAGCCAAATGTGCATCTGGAAGATACGTGAACTGCACAGAATCGTGACGTTTCTCTGCTTTCTCTCTTGCCATTTTCCCCTCCAGAATGAGGTAAAGCGCTCGGCTGCAGGTGCCGCAGTGACCGAAAGTTGTGGCACACTTTTGACTAACATCTCCGTGCTGGTGCTGTAGTGTAGGCTGAGGGTTTATTGGTATTCAGATCTTGGTGTGATTCGGTGCACTGTACATATCTTTTATACGGTTAAAGAAGAGGTTCCGACGGCTATGAAACTTCTTGCATTTTAAAAGAAGAAAGGCAAAGAAAAAAGGCTTCCTTCAGTAAGCTTGTGTGGTAGTTCTTAAACTCACGTGGACAGATGTACGCACGCTTCCTCAGATAGATAACGGTATAGTATTTCCCGTACTCGTCGTTGTTCTTCCCCTTTCAACAGCCCTGCTAGCACTCGAGTCTCGCGCCTCCCCGGCTGCTCACTTTGCTTGGTCGGATAGTACACGGCAGCAGGGAGTGTACGGGTGTTGTACATTCACGGTTACTTCACACTTTTCTGGAGACCTGCTCAATTTCTACTTCCAAAATATTCCTCCGCCTCGCACAAACAAAGCTTAACCAAATCTGGAAGATTACATCAAAGGGACAATCGCACCGCATTCGTACGCACTCAGTGTAATAATATATTACAGAACTATTTTTATTAGGCATTATCAACACATATTTTCGCACTGTTTTAATTGGTATTATTTGTAAATGAAATAATATGATTTACAAATAAAATATAAATAAAAGTTGAATTTAACCGCAAATACGGTATTTTATTGAACACAAGTATAAAACGCTTGTGAAACATGACATATTTAGGAAACAATGAAAAATATCATACACGGGGTCATTTTTTAAAGGGTGTATTAAAAAAGTGTGAAGAAACCGCGAATGGATTATAGTGAGTTGTAAAACAACAGCATAACGAGAGAACCTTATCCTATGCATTTGCTCGCTGACGCAAGCCTAGGTAGGTTCTACTGTATATATCTACTGCCAATGCTAAAACACGGAGTAAACAAAAAATTCTCGTTTTGTAACGTTGGCGGCAATGTTGATGACCTCGCCAGCTTTTTTTAATTTTTTTTATAGGGTGACTGGATCATTTTTTGTGGCCAATATTATTGATATTCGCGGTCATTTCATATCACAAATGCATTAGGGCGAATATAAACTGGAACCATGAAGGCGATACACTTCTTTACAACCAGTTTAAGGAGTATATTCATGAAGATATACGTGACACGAATAAACATACACGAAGGCGGCTTCTACAAAGACCATGCCACCATCATCAAAATTAAAATACGAAACCAACATGTGTTTATACATATGCAACTATTATTTTAAAATGCCGAAGTTGTAAGAGCGTAGAACCTCGACTCGGTGTATCATCGGTAAGGATTCGTATCGAAGTACGAGGGCCTGTGTGGGGCAGGGACTTGGAGGCAGTAGTTCCGCCCCCACTCAGCAGGCGGGCGAATAGGGCGAGGTGCTTGTTGCTCGCTCGAGGCTGGTGTGTGTTTAACGACGCAAATATTTGCAGCAAGGTGTCGCCACGCCACGCCGTTGTGTTTGCTATCTGCGAGGAGAACACCATGTGGTCTGCCACATGCGCTGACTAATCAGCTCCCTCCTTCCTTCTCGCTTGACATATTCTTAAGCAATGAGGACAAGTCAACTCCTTACGCCCGTTCAGTACACGGGTGCGTAAGAAAACGTAAACGGAACCAGCGTAACAATCTGGATGAATTTGAGATATTTTACAATACAAAGGAAAGTGAAGTTGTGCAACTTACGAAATTTAAAAAAAAATTCTCAGTTTATAGTGTACGTGCCTTATTTTGTGTATTTTATAACACTGTGTAAATACTACCGCCAAACAATACGCCCTGGCTTACTAAAACAATAATTATAGCCACGGGAAATTTATGCGCTTATTTCCGTGTACACCACAATCGCCACGAAAACTAGTATAAACAGATCAATACTGGATTCCTGTATTGGCTACACGGATTCACGGACAAGGAAGAGTTGGAAGTGGACCAGCTTTCTTACGTGTATCCCTACGTCATCCTCGCACGCGTGCGTCCTGCTGTAGATAGAACTCGGGAGTGTGTTACGTGCTGAGCTTCCGTAATACGTCTCCGCATCTGCGTCATTGTAGAACGGGCCTTAAGGTTTAAGCCAAGTGGGAGGTAGTGTGAATCTCTGTCGCCCAGAGCGCACTGACAACTGATTTGTAAATACTTCCAAACCATTCGCTAGATGGCA
>NQII01004186.1:237566-273959 GCA_002778355.1 Clitarchus hookeri
TTAACAATGAAATTACATCCAAGCATAATGAATAATTTTTTCTCATTATTTTTAAAACATATTATTATCATGAATGTTTTATAAGAAAATTTTTTGTGATGAAAACATAACTCAATGAGATCCTTGAGCTTGGATGCCAGAGCTCAGCTTCTTAAATTCCGGTTCAAATGATGACAAGTACAGCCTCAAATCAGGAGCTGCTTCAAGCTTGTTTCGATGTTTATTTCTGATGAAAGCATACTAAGAAAAAGCCCTTTCTACAAGTACTGAGCTTGTAAAAAGGTAACAAGTATTTCAGGGCTTTACAGCTGAGACTTCATATTCTGTCCTCACACATGCCCAGAACTCGGTGAGATTTGCATGTTTGAACTCTGATTGCAGAGACGAATCTGTTGACATTTCTATCATTTCTTCTTTGTCTGAGATTGACAATTTGTTAGCTTACTCAAATAAAAACCATTGATCAAAAGGATTTGAAATGCAGTTATCTTCACAGCTTCGCTCAGGAAAGTAGTGCCTGAACGACACTTTAAGTCCTTTTAAGTGTGAGACTATATCAGATTTCACTTCTTTGGACAGTTTGAGATTGTTCTCAGCTAGGAAACTGTGAAGAGTGTTGAACGCTTCACTCTGATCCTTGATAATACAGGATTCCCAAAAGTGAAATTTATTAATTATTTATTCAATTTTGTCAGTAACTTTGAAGATTGTAATCGAACTATTTTGTAATCCTAAATTTAAGTTTATTTATTTCTGAAAAAAATATCACTTAAGTATGCAAGCTGCTGAAGCCAATTGCAGTCAAGAAACTTGTAACCCAACTCAAAAGGGTGATCTTCAATAAAAACTTGGGTTTCATTTTTCAATTCAAACAATCGTGTGAGTACTTTCCCTCGAGATAACCACCTTACTTCTGTATGAAAAAGCAATGTGAAATGTAGGCTGTCCATTTCTTCACATAACAATTGAAATATTCTTGATTTTGTTGCGCTGCTCTTAATAAAGTTAACAATTTTCACGGACTGATTAAGCACTTCTTTCAATGGACCAGGAAGAGGTTTTGAAGCTAAGCTTGTCTATGAACGGCGCAATGGCTCCAAGCAACATGGGGAGCTACTTCTTTGATGCGACCGCGCAAGCCTTTGTAACAACCTGACATAGATTTGCCACCATCAGCGCAAACACCACAACAATTTTCCAAATTTAGTTCATTTTCATAGAAATAACCCTGAATAACATGAAATATGTCTTCACCTGTACATTTCCCAGTAAGAGCGTAGCATAGCAACAGATTTTCTTCAAGCACATTACCATCCAAGTATCGTGCAATGACAAGCAAAATTGATAAATTGGAAACATCGGTGCTTTCATCCACTTGAATCGAAAAGAAGGAAATTTGTTTTATTTTTTGAACAACTGAAGATTCAATATCGTCAGACATATCCCCAATTCTCCTAGAAATTGTATTGTTTGATAAGGGAATTTTTTAAATTTTTCGTACATGTTCTTCGCCCAACATGCATCCAACAGCATCTTTAATGAAATAAGAAATTAGATTTTCAGCAACTGTATGGTTTTTACCGCTTTTAGCAATGCGGTAACTGATTCTATATGAAGCTTCGACTACATTATCATTGTCTTTGTTTGCAGATGACAAAAATTAAGTCACTTTAGGGCCTTTTGATAGTCGTTGGAAGAAACCAATGTCTTTTTGTTTGTAATTTGGATGTTTTGAATTTAAATGACGCATTAACATAGATGGTTTCATACTTCAATTTGATAATATTTCTCCGCATACAACGCACAATTGTTGAGTCATCATCACCCGTGAATGAAAACGCATACCTCAAGTATTCATCAAGATATTTTCTTTTCTTTGCGGGTGGAGGAGTATTGATTTTTCGAGATCTTTTAACAGAGCTTATCTTATCTCTTACCAGTGAAGCACTCTGTTGATCAGTTGATGCACTCTGTTGATCAGTTGATGCGCTCTCATCAGATTGCGATTGCAAATGAGACTGCTTTGAACTGCTGCTTGTTGCTGACAAGTCACCAGACTCAATGTCTAAGCCAGGTGCAGGGGTAGTTAATGTTCCGGTTTTCAACCACTTATCCATCTTAACACTAAATTAATAACAAACACCAGGCTTGTGTTTATGCCCTCAAAACACCAGTAGGAAAAATAATAGCAAAACGTGAATGTACAAAAGTCTGATAGTACTTCTTACTCACTTCACATCAAACGAGACACTGAAGTGGTGGTTTGTTTTTGAGGTAGGTTGGGAAAACCCGGACGTCTTATCACTGTATGACTCATGCGACTCGACTTCGACAGTCGTCTCTCTCTCAACACCCCTAGACCTAAGCACGCACGCACATCTGCATATTTTAGTTTCAAAATACTGATTTTCGCCATTACCGATAATTTTTTGTGTACCCCCAACAGGCCCCTCGCGTACCCCTAGGGGTACGCGTACCACAGGTTGGGAACCACTGGCCTAGGCTGTCAAACGGTGTGCACAGTTTCCACGCTAAACATTTTATTCAAAAAATTTTCAACTTGCCCGAGGAAATTTCACTTAGTTATAGCTTCCAAGAAATATTACACGTGCATAATATTTAAATTCCTCAATTTTTCTCTAAAGTAAGATTTGCCTTTACTTGCCGAAATGGGTGTTTCCCCGATCATTGTTAAGTATGAACGTTACGGTACATAATTTTCAAGGTTGTATAACTGTACATTCATTATATCATAAACTGAAGTGATTGTCTCTGAAATTGTCGTAGAGGCATGTTACCAACGGAAAGACTGTATGCCAGGTCAGTGCCTGACGCGTAAAGGCGACGAGACCTTTGATGTACGTGTCCAGATCACCCCTAAGACGATTATGTACTGAAACATTTTCATTGAAATCGTTTGCGCGAAAACGCGTATCTCGGTAAATACAAGTTCTAGAAATAGGCTTTTTGCAGTTAAAAGTAAAATACAATTATCCATGTCCTTATATTTTTACTTTTATCATATTAAGTGTATTCCTGGAGAAATAAATCGTGGAAATGGTAAAGTATCACATTTTTAAAGCTTGCCTATGCAGTTTACTTAAGCAGTGAGAGAAAAGTACGACTATGCGGGTGTAGTGTAATCTGTGGGAGTTCATCTCGTGTAATAAAGTGCCACTGTTACGAATCTAATTTGCACAGTACATCACGACGGAAACACTGTACGCTTTGTACGTAGGAGCGACGAAGCACTAGGCTTGCGTGTTATTGTCACCCGTATCGCTCCTTCGCTTCTTGACCTTGAACACGCAGCTACATACTACTACTCTTAAGGTTCCCGCCTACCTTGCGCTTTTTTCCGCGTTCTAGTACGAGAAGCGCGGGAGCGATAAGGGCAATACTGTCGCGTGCACTAAAGGTTTCATCGCCGCTACGCGCAAGGCACTGAACTGGCGAGCAATGTTGACGTGGTGCGTGTACTTTGCGATGTCCATTCCAGTCGTGGGACTCAACTCACACTCCAGTGTCAGTGATATAGCCTATTAATTATTGTAATTTCTATTGTCTAGAAGGGTTATACCTCGACTAGCTCAAACAGTCAATGGATAGTAGTTAGGTTGTCCAGTATTGACTAGTATTAACAAACCCACTCAACACGAGCAGGCATACTTGTTTGTAAACTCTTATCTGAGAAATGACTAAATTCCAGCAGCCATGGTCCGCGAACAACACTCGCTTCTCGGTGATGTACCGTACACTGCATTGTCGCGACGAATATTTGACTTAACATAGGCCGTAATCGCAGCACCTCTCTAAATTCTCAGAGAGACCTTGGCCTCAGTTCGCAGTGTCTCTTGCGTAAGTTCTCTCTATGCTGCCGACGAAAACTTCTTCCTCGTTTTGTCTACGGAATATCGCTTTTCTCTTTCTCGGAGGCCGCGGCGGTGGAGTGACTTCCTGATTTTCGCGTGTGGGAATCGTGCCGGACGATGCCGCTGGTCTGCGGGTTTCCCCCGCCCTTTCATTCCGGCGCTGCTCCATTCTCACCTCGTCTCACACTCATCGGCTCTCAAGACCTCGTTGTTATGTGCCGCCCAAACCTCTTCACTTCTCTCTCTCTCTCTCTCTTTCTCTCTCTTTCTCTCTCTTTCGCTCTCTTTCTCTCTCTTTCTCTCTCTCTCTTTCTCTCTCTGTGTGTGTGCAGGGTGGTACTCCCTTGTATAAGTTATTTATTTCTTTGGTGCTCCGGGAATGTTTCGTGGGGCTCCAGTACTAGATACGCATTTATTGTAGTTCAATTTCATTTACAGTAAACATGTTCCGGGTAACATTAAAATACTGAATACTTTTATATATTTCCTTAGTTGTAATTTGTAATGCAAAATCCTCCCTCCACAGCAGATGGCCGGGAGCAGAGGAGTGGTGGGGCGATTGTCTCCCTCGCTGTCTGGACCACACGTGTGCTGGAAATGGCTGGCCGCTACCTTCATAGTTTTACCACTTGTTCGTTACTCCGACAGAATGTTATAATGAATACACCGATGCGATATGAAAAATGCTATATTCTGATAGGCGACGAGATGACGACAAAATATCAAACTACAAGCACTTAAAATGAACATTATATATTAAGGTGCCCGTCAAACATTAAGCATATATTAAGACAATGTAGGGTGAACACTGTCTGCGGGACTTTTCAACGGGGTTGTCTGCCCACTGTTACCAACCGAGCTAACCGACGGCGAATCCTGTCATCGATACGCCATATGCTACATCATTTTTCCCTGGCGGGGGTGGTTTTAGCCGAATCTAAGAACTCACGGTACATCCCCGACACTGTTGTCTGTGGATATCCCAGTACCTCGACGACTTCGGAGACTGTGTGCCCCGACGATCTGGCCACAATCAATGGCGCTAAGATTTTGTTTGTTCACTAGTTTTGGTGCCGCGGTGGCCTGGTGGTTAGCCTGCTGCCATCCCACCGATGCGAACCGGGTTCAGTCCCCGGCCGGGTTACTCCCGGATTTTCGCATGTGGGATTCTCCGGTTCCCACAGTCCTTTCATTCTGGCGCTGCTCCATACTCACCTCAATCACCCTCGTCGGTTCTCAACACCTCGCTGTTAAGAGCAACCCAAATCTCTTCATTCATTCACTCACTCACTCACTCACTCACTCACTCACTCACTCACTTTTTGTGTTCGACTGTAACTTGGACAGTCAGTATAAGGTCTGATGACATCCTAGTCATGCGTGGCTAGTGCCTAGTCTATTCCATTCGACGGGGCGAACACATCGCTATTTCGCACGTGTGTCCAACTAAACTGTTAACGAGTGCATTCGTTGTGTAAAGAGGACGTAATTTATTAAAACATATTTTATTACGTTTGGCTAATATTGAAGAATTGCTGACTGATTACTCATTTTTAGCCCACTATCCTTGAAAAGATAGATTTATGCAATCATGCGAATGTGTGTCTGGGATGTATCCCCCCTCTCCACCCCCCCCTAAATTCCCAAATAATTTTTGAATCCGTGAACCAAATTTCAACAAACTCGGCGCATTTATGCTATCCAATGAAGGTATCCGACGTTTATAGTTTTCCATCACGCTGTTTTCTTATTTTAAAAATGGTGGCTTTTTTAATATTTAGGGCACCATTTCATATCTCTGGAACCATTAACCAAATTATGCTAAATTTCATATTCTGACAGTTTATTATGTTTATTTAATTAATTTAGGGAGATCCATTGTTATTGGTCCGGCATTTTGAAAGATACTACTATATTAAAAACTCAGCTTTTACATCATATATAGGGAACTACCCAAATGATTCCAGCCAAATTTCGCAGGTTAATTAATTGGTATTAATTAATGCTATGGTAAG
Organism: Clitarchus hookeri; assembly: GCA_002778355.1. Taxonomy (NCBI): domain Eukaryota; kingdom Metazoa; phylum Arthropoda; class Insecta; order Phasmatodea; family Phasmatidae; genus Clitarchus; species Clitarchus hookeri. Next base: position 243,454 of record NQII01004186.1, read on the forward strand.
CCATGTAACCGTTTACAACTTAAATGGATAAGACATTTGTTTTCAACATGGCGGCCACACGAATATTTTAGGTTACTTGGTTTTAATATACCATACCGTTTAACCAATTTCGACCAAACTGTGTATGCTGTAAAGTATCAACTACAATAATTAATGATACTGATACACAACCTCTTCTGTCCTGCATTTTGTAAGATAGTACCACATGAAAAATAAAGTTTTTTGTCGTGTATCGGGAACAGTCTAACTATTCCCACCAAATTTTTCATAAAAGAAATACTGCAACACAACATGTAAACATATCTGTTTTAAGTGGGACAGAAATTTATTTTTAAACCTTTTGTTTAGTACACTATATCTGTGAATCGATGTTAGAGATTTAAAAAAAAAACTTTGTATGCTGGCAGTTATCTAATACGATGGTATGCCACTTTAACATTAATTGACAAAAACTTGTATTCGACATGGTGGCCATTTAAGTATTTTAGGTCAATTTTGTATATATACCATACTAACAGTATCTACTACAAACACCATATTCGCTAATAAATAGCCTCTTCTGTCCGCCATGTTGTAAGATAGCAACATAGTAAAAATAATTTTTTGTCATATTTCGGGAAACAATCAACGGAGTCCTACCAATCTTAGCAAACAAGGAATACTACGGCGTGCCATGTAAACTAATAAGTTTTAAGTAAGCCAGAAGCTGATTTTTAAATGGCGGCCATTTGAACAGTTTTCATTGTTCTACTATATCTATGAAACCTTGTAGCCAAGTTTAACCAAACTATGTATACCAGTAGTAGCTCATATTTTACGAACGGCCCAACGTTATTATAACCATCAAATGTGTCCACGCAGAGCCTCTTTTTTTCCCCCACCACTTTGTAAGATAGTTCCACTTTTGTGACACCTCGAGAAACAGTCAACTGATTTACACCCTAACAAGTACCACCACACTACGTTACGTAAACTGATGTGTTTTAAGTTGGGGCGTTCGCCAGACACGTTCAAAATTATGGTACTATAAATATTTTCCTTTTATTTCAATGGCAGAGTAGGGCCTGCTTCATGACAGTTACTCGTATACTTATGTAATGGAAAGTACGCTTCTTATTTATGTTGGTCACTTCTTACCAGTTGCAGTGTAAGTAGTGAGTAATTTGCCCTTGAAGACACGACGTACCAAGCACTCGTGTTTCTGTATTTATGTGCGGTTCGCTTGTGTGTGTGTGTGTGTGTTGTTTTTCTCCGCCTGTAGTTTATAGTACATGTGATCCTTTGTAAGTCTGTCGTTTGTGAGAGAGAGAGACTAATGTTGTTTTTCTTGCCCTTGGTTGTGCTGGCACTGAGGCGAATCTAAGGTAATGGAAACAGATGACTTCCTTTTGCGATGCTGTTTTTAATAATGTCGTTAAACTCTGTAATTGCAGCTGTTCAGTTGGAAGTGCCCTGTCTAACGACCTTTTCCCCCTCTCTTTTCCAGCCACCAGGACAACTTGCCTAACCGGAAGTGGGGGTCTTTCAGGCAGTGAGTATGCATTTTAATAACCTCCTTTAGTACTTGAAGTGAGTTGTCATGCTAAGTTCGTATGATATGTGGGCATTGTCAAGGTATACAAAACCTTAGTAATGCGATGTGTTTACCTGACTGTACTCGTATAGCTTTAGCTTTCTCCTTGTATAGCTTTAGCTTTCTCCTTGTATAGCTTTAGCTTTCTCCTTCTAAAACGCGTGTTGACATTTGATGTTTAAATAAATAACTGCTTTTAGTAATTGTTGAACGGGCGTGATGGTTGGTATGGGGTGTGATGTTAATTTCCACAGTATTGTCTTACAAAAAAAAGTATTTTCGCCAAATTTATTCACGTAATCTGTAAATTAGACGTTACCACAAAACATTACATTTTCTAGCATAGCTGTGTAAAACAGTTCAAGCATACAGATCAAAGTACAGTTTTCATAATTTTAGCGGTATAAGAGTTAATAATGGAGTGGTGTTTGCAGTAGTCCCCATATTTTGATATTAAAGTGGNTTCATAATTTTAGCGGTATAAGAGTTAATAATGGAGTGGTGTTTGCAGTAGTCCCCATATTTTGATATTAAAGTGGGATTTTTAAAGTGAATTTCTCCCTGTTTGAGCTCAATTTCAAGTTTGGTTTGATGTATAAATGGTGCTTGTGAGAAACAAGGTTTGTTATCGCGTGTAAGAACTACAGAAACAATGCCGTAGAACATGNATGTATAAATGGTGCTTGTGAGAAACAAGGTTTGTTATCGCGTGTAAGAACTACAGAAACAATGCCGTAGAACATGTTCTCGGTGGCACATCAAGTGAATTGTAAAGTTTATCCACAGATGAAAATAAATTGTAAATTACGCGAAGTATGTTCGTTTAGGAAATGTTTGCTTTGGTATAGCAGTGTTTTGTTAATGGAACCTTCACTGCTCGCTTTAAACATACCACTTTTAATACATAACCTAAATAATATTTGAAATTATTTTTGTAATAAATTTATATTTGGTTGCTTTGACAGACATATATGTACACAACCACTCACACACACACACACACACACACACATNATAAATTTATATTTGGTTGCTTTGACAGACATATATGTACACAACCACTCACACACACACACACACACACACACACACACACACACACATATACATATATATATATTTATTTATTTGAGACAGTAATCTGTAAATGTTGNCACACACACACACACACACACACACATATACATATATATATATTTATTTATTTGAGACAGTAATCTGTAAATGTTGACCCTATAACTCTCTTCCAGTGCAGATACAAGCTTGGCATTCTTTCAGAATAACAGAGGTTCTTAATACATAAACGTCATGACAGACAACGGTTTTTGTAACTCCTCTTTTTTCTTTACAGAGCCTATTTTTTTTAACTATTGTTAAAAACAAATGTGTGTTATATATTTGAAATTTACAATAATATATTAACGTTATCAAAATAAGTTGTGTTTGAATTATACTATATATTTGATACAATAGCTGTATTTTTTTATCGATAAGGCAATACTTATATCAGTAACTTTATTTACGTTTGATTATACCTATGNCAATAGCTGTATTTTTTTATCGATAAGGCAATACTTATATCAGTAACTTTATTTACGTTTGATTATACCTATGAATTGATTTAAAATTCGGTTAGAATGTAACATATTTTTTTAAGCATGTAAAAAACAAATTATATCTGGGGATAAAATTTCACATATAATTTCCAAAATTTATTTTAAACTTACTTCTGAGTCATATCCCCCGTTTTGGTAGTTTCAATGCTGTAATTATATGAATGACTTGTGTGAAATTCTGAATAATAAAGGTAAATTAATACAACACCTGTAAAGTTAGCTGCACAACTAACGTACAGGAGCCCCGCTTTTATTACGGGTGGTGTTTATATTTAATAAAATATAGAAATCGGCTAGCTGTAGGTAGGTTTGTCTTGCNAATATAGAAATCGGCTAGCTGTATGTAGGTTTGTCTTGCAGAGAAATTGTTAGCAGAACTGTAATTATTTTGTCAAGCAAACTTGGAGCAATAAAATAAAATAAAAATTACTCACAGTATTTATACTCTTCAAGGTATGAATGGTTACAACACATGCATTTAACAGAATATTCAAATTACAAATACTGATAGTGACAGAAACATTATTTTAAAAACCTGAATTCTGCGAACAGTCCGCCATAGCCATTAAAACAGTTCCAAAGACATCAGCCACCGGAAGCAGCACTCCCGCGTCTCTCGGGGTCGAGAAGACATCGGCGTGGAAGGCAGTCGCTCCGCTGGTGACTGAGGAGTCGGGCGATGGAGGCGGAGCTCGCATCTTGCGCCGTCACACGCCTCTCCAGGCCGGCCTGCAGACTCCTCTGAAGGACTAACCTCTCAAGATCACGCCGACGATGAACAGGAAGAGTACATGCCAACACAAGATAACAGGTGCACACTGGAATAAGGACCGGCGCCGAGGCCCGGCAACATAAGCCGCGGGTGGCAGAACTCGGCACAGGCGAGCCATCTGCGTAGTAAAACCCGCGAAGTGTACTTGTGCTGCACCCAACTGGCTTACACTCCATTCCTCTCCATATTGTGGAACCATCTTGAGTAATAATGCATTCCTCTATGTGCACAGTTTCCTTCCGAAGCACGATGGCGTAGGGATGCTTCCTTCATTCACGTGAGATGTAATTGTTACAACATGGGCAGAAAAAAATACTAAAGAACATGAACGTCAATAATTAAAACAGAAAATTAATTCAACAATGTTTCACGCTCTTTGATACCGCTCCAAAAATTCGCTGTATATCTGATCAGCAACCTTTTCCATCAGAACTTCAAAAGTGGGTGCTGGAAGTCCAGGCATCTCACACGTAGGGGTGTCCATCACATGTAACAGATAAATTTTTTTTTAAAACATAGTACTTAAATGAATGTTCTCTCCAAGCAAGTGCCAAAGTCCATACATCACCATACACTTTTACAACGAGTGAGTTTATGCGAACAAATAGTAGACTCATCACCAATAAATGTGATTCATTCACTCATCAAAATTAACGTAAAAAAATTTCAGGCAAGTTTCATCTTTGTAGAAGGAATTTGCGGTACTCTTGCAACCGCCTTCGCTGTCTTTCCAGCGGGACGCTCACTTTATGAAAATCCTCTTCGCTCCAAGTTGCTCACTATTTATCTACACATAAATAAAATGTGTGTCTCAGCATTCACTAAGATATAAAGTAAGTAAAGAAGAATACCCCAAATTTGAAGGTATATAATATCAAAACCAAACAACCTACAACCTTGGTTGACCAATCAAATGAACCGTGGAACTGTTAAGTTTGTTTACCATATCTTCATAAATGTTCATTGTGACCACCAAGAGCGGCCCGAACGACATCTACCCGATAATCAAACTCGTTCCACACTATTGTCAGCATGTCCGGTGTTACGGTTAGGTTGGCGTCCGTAATTCTCGTTTTGAGGTGGTCAATGTTGGCCGGCAATGGTGGACGAAACACTTAATCATTTATGTACCCCCACAGAAACAAAAACGCACGGGGTAAGATCCGGGCTTCTTGGGGGCCAGTGATGAAGAGCCTGGTCACCAGCTGCTCCTCGACAAATCCAGCGTTGCGGCAACGTCTCGTTCAGGTATCCGCGAACAGCTAGGTGCCAATGGGGTGGCGCACCACCATCCTGCTGGAAAATGGAAATCCCCCGCCGCCTCTTCTAACTGACGAAACAAGGGATTCCAGTAACAGTGGGATCGTAAAAAAAAAAAAAAAAGAGCGCCAANGCCAAAAACAGTGTCATTGGATACAGCGCAAAACACATTCACTTTGGGGGAAGCGCGCTCGTGTTCGGTGGTTTCATGTGGAGGCTCCTGACCCCATATCAGCACGTTGTGCTGGTTCACCTTACCATTTGTATGGTACGTCGCTTCATCGCTAAAAACCAGCTTAGACATGAAGGCACAGTCTACCTCGTTCTGGGCAAGAACGAACATGCAGAAATCGCGTCGCAATTATTTATCCCTTACGGTAAGAGCCTGTACAAGCTGTAACCTGTATGGTTTGTACAGGCAATCACATTGAACATTTATGAATATATGGCAAACAAACTTCATAGTTCCACGGTTCATTTGATTGGTAAATCAAGGTTGTAGGTTGTTTGGTTTTGATATTATAGACCTTGTGATGCCACGAAGATATAAAATATCGTATTATGGAAACACACAGGCAATAAATTAGCAAAAAAATGTTTAACATACCCTTGTTTACACACATGGGGTTTATTACCCATGCTAAATAAAAAAAATATCAGACGGCAGGAGTCAGTCGAAAGTGCAATCTGCTTGATGGTGAAATAGTTTTGTAAAATATTACTTCAATATTGCAATCTTTTTCATACAATTTTTTGTTATAAATAATTAAGTTCGCATGCAAACGAAGAGTTTTTTTCCCCATAATTTGTGACAAAGTTATCCAAACTTTATCGAGGTCTATATACATCGGGCACTTGTGCCGGGTTGGCTTCCTCCTGATCGGGTCGTGCTTGCGAGTAAATGTCTTCGACTGGAGCAGTTTCCGCACGGTCTGACGGACTGCTCTGTTTGTGTGGTTCGCATATATAATAATTAGAGATGAAACGAATAGTAATTTTGCCGGATACCGGATATTCGGCTGGATCACAAGCCGGATGGCCGGATATCCGGCGGCCGAATATTCGGCAGGTCTGAGTGTGATTTCTTCTTAGAAGAAATATTCATGTCGCAACATGTTTGTTTTCCGACGCCGGCGCATAGATACTCGCGGGAGTGCAGTAAGCAGGCGGGAGGGGTAATGAATGAGTTCGCTCACTCATTTGTTTTGTTTTGTTTGAGCCGCCATTTGTTGACGTTCGGGTGTAGGTGAAATTAGTGAAAGCTAGTTACGAAAATGTCAGCGCGAAGTAAAAGATCCCCAATTTGGCAATATTTTGATATCAGCAATGACAACAATAAGTTTGCTGTGTGTTCGTTGTGCCAAATGCAAATCTCTCGTGGTGGAAAAGGAAAAAAAGCAGGTATGTATTCAATTATTTTATTATCGGATTTAGCTTTTTGTATCGAAAATATTCCGCAATTTAACGTGAATAAAATTTATTTCAAGTTGATCTACTAAATTTAATAATAAATAATGATCGTATTCGTAACTAGTTATGTAACCACGGAATTCGAGGGGTTTGTTTTAAAAGATATTATTTTAAGAAACTGCTGTCATACTTTCGTAGCCTTTCGTGAACTTCAAGTAAATTATAAATGGTTAATGGATAGTTAATTTATTGTTGTATAAACTAGTTTACTGATCCGAATTATTTCAAATCTTACTTCGCTTTTATTTATCGATTTTGTTTTAATCAATACGCTTATTTTTCTTTCAGGTACGTCAGCTATGAGTAACCATTTGAAATACAAACATCCGGATAAGTTCAACGAGATTCGTAAGGATAAGTCCGTGGTACTTGCTCCGCTGCCAGCAGCCAATGCTCACCCCGGTCCAAGTACATCGTCGACATCGACACAAAAACAATTAAGTTTGTCTGAATCATTTGAACGAAAATTATTATGGGATGTGAATGATGCAAAGGCCAAAAAGTATCATTATCTAATCACAGAAATGATTGCACTAGACAATGAGCCATTATCTATCGTGGAAAGAGTTGGATTCAAGAGATTCATGGAACAAGCGGTACCCCGCTATGAAATGCCGAGTCGCACCTATATTACTCAAACAATTGTTCCTGATATTTACGACCGAATTAAAACAAAAATTGCAGCAAATATAGCAAATGCTCTCGCGATTTCAGTGACTTCTGACGTTTGGACCTGTTTGCACAACAATGCGAGCTTTTTGAGCTTCACAGCTCATTGGTTGTCTTCTGATCTTCATCAGGAACATGCTGTTCTTGCTATGAAGCCATTCCCAGGATCCCATACTGGAGAAAATATAGCAAAAGAGCTTAATACGATCGCAGCTCGCTGGAACATTAACCAAAGTAAAATACATTTACTTATTCATGACAGTGGTGCTAACATGGTCAAGGGTGTTCGAGTGGCCGAGTATGATTCTGCTAGATGCTTCCTTCATTTACTTGAGAGGGTTGTCACAGTCTCGTTAAAGGTTCAACATGAAGTAGTGGAGATGATCGCTGCCGGTAGACGTCTTGTGACGCACTTCAACCATTCAGGTTTAGCTCATGAGAAACTGATCGAAATACAAAAAGAACTTTGTTTGCCACAGCACCAACTTGTTCAAGATGTAAGTACGCGGTGGAATTCTACCTATTATATGGAAGAACGGTTATTGGAGCAAAAACGGGGTATTTCTGTTTACGTAGCTGACCACGGCATACTTAATAACTTGACAGCTCAGCAATGGGAATTGATGGAACAGTGCGTCAAGCTTTTAAAACCTTTTGAGGAAATTACAAAAATCACCAGTTCCGGTCTCTCTTGCATATCAGAAGTTATTCCCCATGTTGCTGCTTTAAAGAAGTATTTGGACAAAGAAGAAACTGCAAAAATTACCCCTGATATACTGCATATGAGAGCCTCGTTAAGAGCTGAAATAGAAAGCCGTTTTAGCACCATAGGACAAGATCAAAATTTTTTGATTGCAACGTTCCTCGATCCGAGGTTTAAGACCAACTTTTTCGGGGCACTTGAAGCTGAAAGTGCTAGGCAAAAAATTTTGTTGGAGTATTTAAAAATGACCTGTGATGATTCGTCTAACAGTGGATGTGATTCGCCATCTTCATCGCCGGCTAAGAGACGTAGAGTTGATGAGGCGGGATCGACTACAACACGCGAGGCTCACGACACATTTTGGAATTGTTTTGATGAAGTGGCGAATGAAAATAATAGATCGTGTCAGGATCAAGAGAAAAGCGCGATTGCAAATGAAATTGATTATTATTTAAAAACAGCTCGTATTGATCGTAGCTCCGACCCTTACTTTTGGTGGAGTGTCAATACAAACCAATATCCAAATTTGTCAAAATTTGCTAAAATTTATCTTTCAGCTCCATGCAGCAGCGTCTATAGTGAAAGGTTGTTTTCTGAAGCCGGCCTTGTCTATGAAAACAAGCGCAATCGCTTATTGCCATTACACGCAGAACAAATTGTGTTCATCCATCACAATTTGCCTTTAGTTAATTTTGAATATTAATAAATTGTGTTTAATATTCATAATAAAGAAACCACCTTAACTTATTGATTTTCATTTGTTTGGCATGAATTTTAGAATGGATTAAATATTATACCTATCTAATGTGGACAGTAGTTGCATTTATTGCATAAATTTAATCCAACTTTGATATTTTTGTACTATCCGGTATCCGGCCGAACCGAATATTGACTCACTATCCGGTATCCGGCCGAAATAGAACAAAGGGCCGGATAACGGATAGTAACCGGATATCCGTTTCATCTCTAATAATAATGATAAGCACCTAAAGCCTGCCTGTATGCGATTGGCCAGCTGCAATCACGTGTCAACTCGCTGTGCGAACAATGTATTAATGGTGAAACACTATTGGTTCGAAGTCAGTATTACACCATAGGGCTTGCATACGCGTATATTATAAGTAATGGAGGGTCAGCTGAGAGACTTAGTTTGACAATGGCTAATGTGAAAGGTGGATCGTCTCGGTTAGCTTCTACACCAGGTAATCCATGGCCAGTTACGTTAAAGTGGAGTGGATATTGCCCGCTAATAATTACTCGCCATCGATTTCTTCTTCGAGTGAGATGTCTCCTGTTTTACCAGCGTCGTCGACTTCTTCAGCTGTGATGTCCACATCACTAACAGCGTCTACTTCCACCAGTGCAGTACCATCGTTTCAGATTGGTATGTTGCCATCGACTTTTTCAGCTGTGACGCCTACGAAATCTTCAATTGAGTCATTGAACTTTCCATCTGTGGTAACTAGAACACCATTGCTGGCGCTACCTGCTTATTTAGCTCCAGCACCTACATATCCAACAGGTCCGTCCGAGTCTCTGCTTGAACCACTACGTCGTCATCGGTGTCACCCTTGTGATAAGACATTTGCTTTTGGCTACGGTGTACGGGGTCATGAACGCTTTCACTGTGCCAAGAATCCCTGTCGTATATTATATTTGTGTGACAGATGCGGTAAGCAGTTCAGCCGTACCGACCATTTACTCAGACATGCAAAGACCTGTAAAGGTGATGTGCATTTCTCATAATTACCTCGCTACCAGGTTTTCTGCAAGCAAGTCTCTTGTGACTTCGGTACATGCCCTCAAAAGTGTATTTACCTACATTACCTGCCCTGCACAGTGTGTCGGTGTAATAAATGTCACGATATTTTCGAACAAGGACAACACAAGTGCGAATAGTGAGATGCATAAAAGACTGTAACCTACAATAAAGTTGCATATATTGAGATGCATTTATATCGAAGAACGACTGTATTAATATTAATTAAATAAGAAGATGCCTGAGAATAAAATTATGTTTTATTTTATATGTACCTAATTTGGCACACTAAAATTAAAATTTTAAAGGCACAGAAATAAAATAAATTTAACTAAAAAATATTTCATATAGTACCATAATGAAATAAAATATATATTTTTTCATATTGAACAACTTTAAATTTGTAATAAAAATATAGATTTTATAAATTATGCAGGTAGTCAGTCCCGAATCATGCATGTAGGTATACTGCTAATTGGAAAACTATTTTTTAAATAGGACTAAAATTATATATTTTCCTATGCCTATAAAAAATGCGAGTTTTACAGTTTGCCTGGTGCCTGAATTGGCAAGTCGCCTGGTGTTGAAATTGAGAAATTAACTGCCCCTATGTGTTGAAAATATAATGCAATATGGAGAGTGCCGACAGCGCCACCTATACTTTAAAAACATAAACAAATATGGCTCCCACCTGTTGGCTAAATCACCAGCTCGCCTGGTGGGTAATTCGTGAGAATAGTGATACGTATGTGTTAAAATAAATACAAATGGCAAACTAAAAAAAAATGCTTGTATGCGATGGAATGNATCCACCTGTCATCGACTCCTGGCCATTCTTCATGTACATCTTTAAATACATTTTTAAAATAATTTTTATTCTTTTAAATTTTTGTTAATTTGTTATAAAGTTTTGGAATTTTATAATTTTTCTGAAATTTGTTTCGATTTTTGGTTTCAAGGTCATTAAAGGTCACAGGCTCTGGGTCAAGGTCTTGTGTCAATGTCAAAGGTCACCTGAATCCAATATGGTGGTTATATGACGTCACTACATGGCGGGCAGTCGGCTTCTGCTCCTGTGCCCCGTACCCTTATGCCCGACTTCTCCAAATTATACTACGTGTGTAGTCAGGGCCTTTCTTAAGGATAAATCTGGGGCTATTCNCTACGTGTGTAGTCAGGGCCTTTCTTAAGGATAAATCTGGGGCTATTCAATTTGTATATTTGGCTTTTGCTGACCATGGTGAAACTTTGCAAGCCCTTGGTATAATCGTTTTGGTTTAAATAAAAAAAAATGATGTTTTTGCGGTTGTAAACTTTTATTTACACTATTCCCCATGTTGCTTTATGTTCTGCAATGCCAACCTGTTGTGAACAAAAGCGAAGCAAAATGGTTTCTTTAGGTGATCCTTTTTAATGAAAAGTGTAAAATCGGTACGAGTACAAGCACGACATTACTTTTTGGCGGTAAGCGGTGTTTTGTTGCTCGTGGGTGTAGCTTTGATCGGCGATGTCTTTCGGTCTCCAACGGTCTGTTAGGACACATGCCTCTACAATGAAGAACATATTAGTGGCAGCCATAAGATTTGTTGTCGTTATTCATGTTGAGAAATTTTTATTTCCAGTGTAAACAATTTTGTGTTTTCACCATTAAACCATTGTAAACCATTTGGCCCATAAGTAATTATTTTGTTGTAACTGCATAAAGAATTGTTCTCGGGGAAACTTTCTTACACTTTTTTTTTTCTGTGTAGTAGGAGATGAGGTTGGGTTGAAATTTAAATAAATGTTTTCTACATGGCACATTTTTGGGATATAACTAATTTCGGTTACAAATAGTTGTAATTTTGTGCCCGATATTTTACCTACGATCCACACAGGTATCCCGTCTGAACGCCTTTGTGTGCATCAATTGCTTGTCGCTGCCAAAAAATTGTATCCGCCACATAAACTAAATTTTTGCAGCAATTTTGTGGTGTTGTTGTACAGTTGTTATTAGTCTGCGTGGTCTTTGTAATATGTTATATATATATAAATATATATATATACACACATTAAACTAGCTCCACGAAAGTGATTTCACGCAGATCTCCACCACTCTGTTTTCCAAAACTTGAGCGAAGCGAACGCGGAGGGCCGCACCGATTTTCTTGTTCCATACTTAACTTACCTTCTTTAGATATACCTCTAACTCTAATTCTGTAACATTCTGTTGTTTTTATGTAAAGACAGGTACTATCTTTAAGAGGTAAAACTGTAGTATTACCTAACTCATGATGTCGCAGTCTCTCGAATGTCTTGTTACCATCTTCATAGGTGTCTGTGGCGACAGCCGAAGGAAACTGGCAGACGTATTGAGGTTAATTCAGTATTCCTTCACACCTAAACTGTGTTTGGAGTATATTTGAGAAGCATATTTTATTTTTCACTATTGACACGATACAGACGATGTACTCGGCCACGGGTCTCATGCTGCTGTCTCATGTTGCTCCAGATAAACTAGGACCATAAGAAAACATTTGCCATAGAGCGAAGTACATTTCTTTTAAAAATGTTAATTCAGAAATGTATTGAGGAACAAATGCCGTTTATAATTGAAAATGTACAATGCTAACGCAATGTGCGACACAAAACACACTTTAGTAATCAGGGGAAAAATTTAGTAAATTGATAATTAGTTTCAGAACAGACCCTGCATTGTTGTCAAACCTATGAGACATCACAAAGTCGAAGAGAGATGCCTTACGGGATACCACATGAAGACATCTAAGAGTAATCGGTTTTTTCAGTTGCAACTTTATAAAGATGCTCGCAACAGTATCCTTAAACAACCTAAATGTACATAATAGGGCCCTGGTAAATAAGTATTAATTAGGCAAATGGACGTGGCCCTTCAATNCTTAAACAACCTAAATGTACATAATAGGGCCCTGGTAAATAAGTATTAATTAGGCAAATGGACGTGGCCCTTCAATCGCGCTTCTGGATGCAAAGTGGCGTAAATTTGCGTGGCATCACTTTTTTGTGGCTGTTGATAGACGTGTGTTTTCGGAATGTCTCGTGATAATATAAATTTGTCTCCACAATTACCCCGATAGTCCTCGGCACGAACAGGGCGCAGCAGTTACAGTGCTCGTCTCCCACCAAGGCAAACCGTGTTCGATTCCCGATGGGTTCGCTCCCGGATTTTCGCCCGCGGGAACCGTGCTGAACGATGACGCTCGTCGGCAGTTTTCCTACGGGATCTCGGTTTGCCCGCCCTTTCATTCCTCGCTTCACACTCATCGGCTCTCAAGACCTAGANGCAGTTTTCCTACGGGATCTCGGTTTGCCCGCCCTTTCATTCCTCGCTTCACACTCATCGGCTCTCAAGACCTAGATGTTGAGTCTCTTTATTCCACTCCCCACTAACGCGTATGTTAGGATGCAGTTGCGGTGGTGACGGGGACAAGCTAATACGACTGCACGTGGCAAAATAGGAAAATGGCTGGGGGGATAAGTGGAGCCAAGCGCCACAGGAAGGTACTACGCGACATCATCAAGGACATCACAAGTCGGCCATTCGCAAGTTGGCTAGGTGCGGAGGAGTGAAGCGCATCTACGATGCGACAATGGTTGTACTTACTTTGGAAGTGTTCCTTGAAAACGTGATCCGCGATGCAGTTCCCTACACCGAACACACCAAGAGGAAAACAGACCCTGTGATGCACGTGGTGAAGCGGCAAGGCAGCACACACTGCGGCTTGCGATGTTTGGCCTACGATCCTGCCATTGTGTTTCAGCGTGAATAATAGTGCCCAAACATACAGTTTTCTAGTAAATTTTTTAATTTTTCCAGAAATACCACGTCTCGGCATAATTACCCATGTGGGGTGGAAGGCGAATCTGGTCACGAGCTTTAGGTAAGACTACAGTTGGGGGTAGCTGTGCCATACACATAACGAGGCAGCATGGGGATGTTGAGGTAGGCACTGGTGTGGACATAGAGACTGACCCAGACCAGGCATTTGTGGATGTGGAGGGGGGGAGGGCAATAACTTATGTCTCCACCTTTTCTGAAGAGGGAGGGGCAAGAAATTATCTAGTCTGTGTGCACACCATAACAACAACTTCAAATATACGTTTTCAATCGATAGTGGTATTATTAGGTTAATATAAGATACTTTAAAATATACACCGTAAATGCATTATTTTACATCCTAAGAAATTTACGGTAACTTACATGTCAATTTTCTTTTTTTTAATGCTAATGGTTATTCATCTTAGTAACATTTATATTTCAAAAGGAAACTAAGATCACTAAAGTACAGATTTATAGAGACAAAAAGTGATTCGACGTCTACCCATCAGCTAGAAAAACACACCACTATCAATATGACATGACATGCTATATTTATGACTTCTGATATTCTAATAAACCCACTGATACAAAAAACTGAGTGTTATTAGTGTGCTGTCAACCATGAGAAGTGGCGTTAGAGAGCAAGCATACATTTATCAAAAGACAAAGACAAAACATTATTTCTCCAATCCCCCTCAATATTGTATAAAATAATGAGGTGTGGCGGCCGCACTGTCTTTTGTTGTATTTCCCTCTGCCCATTTTTCTTTTTGTGGTTAACACACTGTTTAATCATCAGCACTAAACTTTTGTGGGCACTAAAAATTTATTTTGTGGGAGCTAAAAAAAAAATAATTTTGTTCGCCACAAAAATGTTTGGCAGTGTGAATACCAACAAAACACTTAGTGGCCCCAGGAAAGTATTTTTTATGTGTATACAGTGCAACATTTGGTAATTAGGCACAATACTTATTTGCAGTCAATTTTTTGTGGTCGAGGTGGGCGGGTGGAGGGGGTTGCCACAATTTGCCCCCTTTGTGTATTCATCAGTGTGTGGGGATGGCTGCTGTGTACTGTTGTCTCAGTTGGCTTGCAGCAGCTGAACACACTCTGCTGCCTTCGTCGCCTCCAGGTCAAGATACTCCTCCACCAATATGCTTCAAGCTGCCACTTTTATTTTCCCCTAGAATGTCTTCTGTCATCTTCCGAGCTGCCGCTACTTTGCTGCTCAAATACCTGTGTCGAAATTAAGAAATCCTAATATCATTTCGTATTGTATAATACTGCACTTCCTTCAGTAGGGCTTGATAAACTGCAACAGTTCTAACACTATTTAGCTGGTGGCATAACATGTTAGTTTGGCCAATTTGGCGATACAGGGTTTTTAGTTATTCGGTGCCATAAACTGAACTAACAGCATACAAGGGTTGGGCAAAAGTAAAAGCAGATTTCAAAGTCAAATATATTTATATTTAATCAGCTAGAGGTACAAAGCCTACAAAAATTATGCCATCTTCCTTACACCCAGCATGGGACCTTAAAGCTCTGCGCATTGGTAACCAAATATATTATACACTCTATAAACATTTAACATAAAAATAGTGACAACTGCTAAGGAATTTTACCATCACTAGAGATTCATCATTATACTTGACATTATTTTCAACAAATAAGTGCATGCAGTAAGTTTAAGATAGATTGCCATTTGCGGTTATACCACACATGATAAACATAACTTAATGGTGTGAATGATACTCATGATGCAATTCAATATGCTAGTCCACCAAACAGAAACTCATAATGTAAATTCTGTTGATCCACAATGATAAGGGAAATGATTACCATAGGTTAATGTCTTTCAATGCACACGAAATAAAATATCATAGTCAATGACACTAAGCCATTTATTAAGTAGGTATTCTTATGTGTAAGTCAATCAATATAATGAATGCAAAATTAATTTTGCCTAAAGTCACCACCAAATATTATTAGAATTATTAAAATAACACACTCATTAATTTTACACAGCTTAAGCAAACTCAGCCATACACTGCGACTATTTTTTTTTAACCTACAGCCAATTAAGGAACATGTTATGCTTTTGATTCTGCCCTACGAGGCCAATGCCTTAGTGTGTGTGGCAAACACTCACAATATAAAATATTACACATTTATACAATTTATATAAGTACTACAAATTGCAACAAACAGGCCTTTCTGAAATTGCTCCAATGCCTCCTTTCTGTACTACTGGAAACAGACACGACCCTACAGTCATCACTAACTTAAGTTAACTGTAGTGACTGGCTGTGTGCAGTGTAGAATAACACATTATATTACCGCAACCATTCTTGCTAAATCCTTAATACAGTTAATTGAAGCAAGTGTGGTTTCAACACGCGGTACATAATAAGGTACATAATAAAAATGACGCAGGTTACCTTTGAAGCAGTTTCTCATACAAATCGTGCATCGGGCTTCCTCCCACCTGGACAATTGCGGTGATTAATATGACATCAGCTAGCCCCCCTTGCAGGACTAGCCATGGCTGAAGCAGGATAATTGCAACAAGAGTGTTGCACAGTTTNTGACATCAGCTAGCCCCCCTTGCAGGACTAGCCATGGCTGAAGCAGGATAATTGCAACAAGAGTGTTGCACAGTTGATAACGCTTAGAAACACGTCTGCACCTCCCATGACACATTTTACCCGAGGCACACACTGATGGTTTGTCCCATAACGCTTTTATTACCCCCAAAATCACAAGTCACTAAATCACTACACCAAATTTATTTCTCCTCATTTGAGCCCTTTAATAAAACCTGTCAATTCTAAAAGATGNTGACATCAGCTAGCCCCCCTTGCAGGACTAGCCATGGCTGAAGCAGGATAATTGCAACAAGAGTGTTGCACAGTTTATAACGCTTAGAAACACGTCTGCACCTCCCATGACACAGTTTACCCGAGGCACACACAGATGGTTTGGCCCATAACGCTTTTATTACCCCCAAAATCACGAGTCACTAAATCACTACACCAAATTTATTTCTCCTCATTTGAGCCCTTTAATAAAACCTGTCAATTCTAAAAGATGNAGTCACTAAATCACTACACCAAATTTATTTCTCCTCATTTGAGCCCTTTAATAAAACCTGTCAATTCTAAAAGATGTATGAGCACCACATCTAGTTTCACAACATGCAGTTCACTGAATAACTATTACAGTGCCAAGGATAACTAGCGTGCTCATCAAACACCATATAAATTTTAATTACGCAAGCAATTCCCTAAGTACATAATTCCTGTTAGTTTAGCGTTACTGCTTGTTGTGGAGCAGCCTTCCCATGAAAGTCTATTTTCTCAACACGAGACAAAACATACGGTGATCCACACTACAGTGCACACACTCGACCATACAACAGGGACTTGAGCACGCCCGTCACATGCAGTTCCCGTTCAATACTCAACCTGCGTCACTCGGCTGCCGCACAGCTGCTTCACCCCACAGCACGTGTCTACATCCCGATTAATACTGTCCACGATAGTCGGCACGCGAGCATCTGCTAGTCTTCGCCGCGCATGTCACATCGCGATCAATACTGTCCACGATAGTCGGCACGCGAGCATCTGCTAGCCTTCACCGCGCATGTCACATCGCGATCAATACTGTCCACGATAGTCGGCACGCGAGCATCTGCTAGCCTTCACCGCGCATGTCACATCGCGATCAATACTGTCCACGATAGTCGGCACGCGAGCATCTGCTAGCCTTCACCGCGCATGTCACATCGCGATCAATACTGTCCACGATAGTCGGCACGCGAGCATCTGCTAGCCTTCACCGCGCATGTCACATCGCGATCAATACTGTCCACGATAGTCGGCACGCGAGCATCTGCTAGCCTTCACCGCGCATGTCACATCGCGATCAATACTGTCCACGATAGTCGGCACGCGAGCATCTGCTAGCCTTCACCGCGCATGTCACATCGCGATCAATACTGTCCACGATAGTCGGCACGCGAGCATCTGCTAGCCTTCGCCGCGCATGTCACATCGCGATCAATACTGTCCACGATAGTCGGCACGCGAGCATCTGCTAGCCTTCTCCGCGCATGTCACATCGCGATGAACACTGTGCACGATACTCAGCACACGAGCAGCTGCTAGCCTTCGCCGCGCGTGTCACATCGCGATCAATACTGTCCACAATAGTCAGCACGCGAGCAACTGCTAGCCTTCGCCGCGCATGTCACATCGCGATCAATACTGTCCACGATAGTCGGCACGCGAGCAGCTGCTAGCCTCCGCCGCGCATGTGAAATCGTGATCAATACTGTCCACGATAGTCGGCACGCGAGAAGCTGCTGGCTTTGTCACAGCCTCCCTACTTAAAACTGGCCTACCAAGCCAAAAAGGCAAATCAGCAAAGACAAGACTCGTCAATCCATCATGTCTCATATATACTCGCCACAGATCATCACAACAATTACTGGGAAAAACAACCCCTTTAAATCTAATTTAAAAAATTCTACACCAAAACAACTTAAAAGACCAAGAAGAACAAGTAACACTCTCAACGGACAAGATATAAGAAATTCTAAAGTACACTAGAATGCAGACACAACGAACACACGGTCAGGTTACCTTTAAATTTCCATGCATCTAAGACGTTTGTGCCATAAACACAGAGGTGACAAAAGTCATGGGATAGCAATATGCAAATATACAGATGGCAGTAGTATCGCATTCAAAATGTATAAATGGGCAGTGCATTGGTTGGGCTGTCATTTGTAGTCAAGTGATTCATGTGAAAAGGTTTCTGACGTGATTATGGCCGCACGACGGGAATTAACAGACAATGAACGCAGAATGGTAGTTGGTGCTAGACACATGGGACATTTCATTTCGGAAATGGTTAGAGAATTCAACATTCCGAGATCTACAGTGTCAAGAGTGTGCCGAGAATACCTAATTTCAGGCATAACCTCCCACCATGGACAACGCAGTGGCCGACCGCCTGCACTTAATGACCGAGACCAACGACGTGTGCGCAGAATGGTCAGTGTTAACAGACAAGCAACACTGCGTGAAATAACCGCAGGAATCAATGTGGGACGTACGACGGACGTGTCCGTAAGGACAGTGCGGCGAACTTTGGCTGTACTGGGGTATGCCAGCAAAAGACCGACTCGAGTGCCTTTACTAACAGCATGACATCGCCTGCAGCGCCTCTCCTGGGCTCGTAACCATATCGGTTGGATCCTAGACGACTGGAAAACTGTGGCTTGGTCAGATGAGTCCCGATTTCAGTTGGTAAGAGCTGATGGTACGGTTCGAGTGTGGCGCAGACCCCACGAATCCATGGACGCAAGTTGTCAACAAGGAACTGTGCAAGCTGGTGGTGGCTCCATAATGGTGTCGGCTGTTTTTACATGGAATGGACTGGGTCCTCTGGTCCAACTGAACCGATTATTGACTGGAAAGGGTTATGTTCAGCTACTTGAACACCACTTGCAGCCATTAATGGACTTCATGTACCCAAACAATGATGGAATTTTTATGGATGACAATGCGCCATGTCATCGGGCCACAACTCTTCGCGATTGGTTTGAAGAACATTCTGGACAATTCCAGCTAATGATTTGGTCACCAAGATCGCCCGACATGAATTTCATCGAACATTTATGGGACATAATCGAGAAGACAGTTCGTGCACAAACTCCTGCACCGGCAACACTTTCGCAATTATGGACATTTATAGAGGCAGCATGGCTCAATATTTCTGCCAGGGACTTCCAACGACTTGTTGAGTCCATGCCACGTCGAGTTGCTGCACTTCGCCAGACAAAAGGAGGTCCGACATTATATTAGGAGGTATACCAGGACTTTTGTCGCCTCAGTGTATAGTTTCAAGGCTGAAACATGTTCCTTCTTGACCACAAACCCATTGGAAGGATCCTCCAAGCTTACAGAAACTGGGCTGAGAAAGGCTTTGACTTTAAATGGGCCATCATACCCCAAAGATAACTCGTTTAGCTCCCCAACTAAAACAAAGGTTTTGGTTGACCTTCCCTATAATGTACGAAGCATTGTCTGAAATCAAAAGCTTGGGGCTCCAGAAAATCTTTAACACCTGGGTTTTCAATCCTCCCACAGACACTCGATTCATTTATATCTCTCATGGGCAACAATATGCAAAACCTGGAGAAGCCCTCGACTAACATCAAATAACAGTTATTGCCCTTGCTAGAACAAGGAATGGAGCCGAAAATATCAATATACAGGTATTGCCATGGTCATTCTGGCATTTCCACGTAATACAATCCTACTTTACTCTTCAGAGTCTGTTTAGCACATTGGCATTAATGGCAACTCTTAACGTATTCACTTATATCTGCTTGCATGTTCGGCCAAAAAAACTCCTTTCGAATTTTCAGTTGTGCTTTCTTTTTTCCCATATGCGCTCCTACAGGGGAGTCATGGAAATACTGCAAGATCATTAGTTTTAGAAGCTTAGGAACTCAACGCGCCCGTTTCCCCTTTTCCTATTAAGTACAACAGTCCCTTAACCACTTCATATTTCTGTACCTGACCACTGCCTACCTTCTCTACAAGATCTTTGCATTCACCATCCTCTTCCTGCCATTTTTTGACATTCACAAATGATTCAGGTATCAGATGCAAAATGTAACACAAAGCCTCTACCTCAGGATCATCAGGGACTTCGGGGGGCACAACAAACTCTGCGGGATCGTACATGCGCGATAAAGCATCAGTGACACAATTGGCCTTCCCCAGCACATAAATAATTTTAAACCTAAATCGGGTAAACCACATTACCCACCTCCCTAGCTTTCCCAATTGATGAGGATGTGAGAACAACCAAGTAAGTGCCTGGTTGTCAACCATGATAGGTCGCAAATTTTTCAACTCCAAAAACACATATGCTTGTGCCTCCTTCTCATACAGACTATATTTATGCTCTGTAGGAGATCAAGACCTACTCCGTAGACAATTGACTTATGTTCACCCTGCTTCCCTTGCCACAGTGCCGCTCCTAGCACTCGACTGCTCGCGTCTACCTGCAGGATAAACCACTCGTCAAACTTTGGCAAACGCAGAACAGGAGGATGCGGTGTTGCGTACTTCAGTGCTTGGAAACTCTTTTGTTGTTCTTTCCCCCAGTGATATTGTACCCCCTTCTTTATAAGATTTTAAGATGGTTGAGCGGCGCCGCATAAGGAAGTGTAATCAGGTATAAACTTGAAGTATCCAAGCATACCCAGGATTCTCATTACCTCTTTTACATTTTTGGGAGGTGCAATCTTAGCCGGATCCATAATTAAACTACCTTTGCTAACAATATATTCCAAGAAGTTTGTTTGTTTCTTTGCCCAGGCCACTTTTTCTTAATTTACTGTGAATCCTGTAAATCTCAGTTTCATAAAAACTAGTTTGATGTGTTCAAGGACACAACAAACATAATCTGGAAGTCCTCTGAGATCTTGTTCTGGATTCGCGAAAGGCGTTGGCCCCCAAAATTCACTCAAAAGGGCACTCGTTCCCCCCCAAAGTAGCCGCAGGATGTGACAACACCAGTGTACCGCTTACTGTTCTAATCCAGCACGCACTGGCGAAGAGCGGAATTCAGATCAAGTATTGTGAAGTACGACGCCTCAGAGAGGTTGTTACACTTCAGATAAATCACAAATGTACAATGATCATGTTTGGGCGCTGTTTGTAACATTTCAATAGAATCAGATATGAAGAAATTATGCAGAATTAGCAAGTCGAAATTCTTTTCACCATTTTATTTTATTTACGTTCGGCTTCTCCAAAACATTACACAAATTATTATTTTATCTTCTCAAACAAATTCAACTATTATTTTTATTTCCTCAAAATCAAATTCAGTAATTACTATTCATTTTACATAATCAATTAATAAACTTTCCAAACATCTTGCAGCACTTATTTTTCAAATAATTATATTACGTTTTACGCACACACGTCCATCTTTGGAGTTGGCAGGAATTATTCTGACAGAAAAATAAAGTTATATTTTACTTCTGCCTTATTTATGTTTTCTCCTGTCCTCTGATTGGCGGTCNCCTTTCCGGAAACCGGTAAGTAGGTCGGACTCGGTTACCATAGCCTAGTACTGCCACGCCGCCTCAAATGTCCAGTCTACACTCCCCCCACCGGGGTGACCGTACGATCCTCCCCCCTTCTTATTCTGACAGAAAAATAAAGTTATATTTTACTTCTGCCTTATTTATGTTTTCTCCTGTCCTCTGATTGGCGGTCTGACCATAACACCTCTTTCCGCCAACCAGCAATGGCGAGACGAGAGACAACCAGAATAATTTTATTTAGTAATTTTTTAAATAAATATTTAATGCTGACCCACCTCTAGGAACAAAAAAAAAATACTTGATACTGTTTAGAAACAAATGAAAAATACTTACATGTGATCTTTATGTTAATAAAATATTAAAACAACCAAATGTTATACTGTTAACTTATATAATCTCATTTATTTTGGAAATTATATTAAAGAAAGTGACAACATAAGCAAGTTCTCCATCATCATATATAATAAAAATATCTATGACTAATGTTAAATATAAACAATAAAAATTGCAATGTTACGAGGTACTGAAATAGAATTTCAATGTTGGGCATCGGGAAGGGATCAGCTTTAATTTTTTTATTGAGGAGACAATATTCCATCACCAACCTGAACTTTCCTGGCTATTTTTTATTTACTGGAAATGCCGACGATGTAAACGTCACAAGTTCCTTCTAATAATACATTGACTTTAGAAATGTATTATGATGTTACGAAAAGCTACGAGTTTGGTGGCGAACATTGAGGTGAGATTTTAACGAGATTGTCATCTGTGACCCAGATGCTGTATGGCATTAGTTCACACTTGCCTAATTTACTCGTTATCACATTTTAGAACTGGGCAATCAGATTTGTAACTGTTCTCTTTGAAAACGAAACAGTTCATCTCCTTAGGTCTCCATACTTCACCGGTGCACTACCACTCAACTGTATCTGATGCTCTGGAGCAAACCCAAAGGTTAACGAGTTGCATTTAAAGTCCAAGAGCGCTTTTATTTCTTACAAAACATTTAACCCAAGAACATCATCATATATCAAATGTGGGACCACACAAATTTCCTACTCCACGAATATTTTAAGATCTTAAAGTGAAGAGTAACACTCACTTTGACCTGACATCCTTTACCGTTAGCCACCTACAAGCTCATCTCTTCCTCCACGAAAGGCATCGCTGCAGTTCAGGTTTTGCTTTTACTAATCGACTAACACACACTTGATTAATGAAACATGAGGATGCACCTGAGTCCAACATGTCTTCCACCTCGCACTCGCCTACATCGATTTTTGGACTTGGCTTTAACCATTGCCGGTTGTTCTTGGTCTTTCTCCGCATCGTCCCTGCTTCGCTCCTGTCGACAGTCTTTTGCGATATGGCCAACACCCCTGCAATTAAAGCATTTGCGTGTCTCCTTGTTTGGTGCTGTACATCGCGCAGACACGTGTCCGGGCTTACCGCAGTTGTATTACGTGACCGCCTTTCTCTTCCCTTCATCCACCTCTACTGGCCCAATATCACCACTTTCTTTCCTTTTTTGTCACCCGCACCAATACATGTCCAAAGAAACTCTAAATTACCATCTTCCACCCCCTCCCCCCCAACAAACTTCAATTGCTGGACCGATTTAGGTTAAGACATGAAGACGCACTGTTAGCTAGCAGAGGGGGACATGTTCTCAAGGACCAGCAACACAATTAGCTCTTCCTCAGTGAGAGTAATGGCCAATGCTGCTGCGCATTTGACAAGTTATGGGATGAATTGACTAAACTTCTCACCTTTTCTTTGGAATCTATAAACATGATTCTGCACCAAATCCTGCATAGGCCTTTTTGGACACAAACCCTCCACAACTTAGATTCCATTTGCAGCCATGTTTCACCCCTTCCAAAACAACGTCAAAGGCCACGCCCGAACAATGGGGGATCAACCCTTGCAGAAGATCCATGTCAGATTTTATTACTTGACTTCATGTGACGCGATCAACTGCTTTTATGAACTCCAGAAGAGAAATTGGTTCAAAATTAACCAACAGAGGAATGCTTTTAAAACAACTAATGACCAAATAGGATCTAACCGATTCCCCACCTGACACCATTTCACTGATTCTTTCAGTGCCTGCACTTTTTTCGGTCAAACTGGGACCTTGCTTTTCTGCACCTCTTATGACCACTATAAATTTTCGCCTTAAAGTGTCAATATCATCACCTCCTTCTATTGCCACCCCAGCACTTTGGAGGTTGGCAAAAACTCAGACTTACTTAACTTATACAACCACGATGTAGGCGTGATATACACTATTAANGCACTTTGGAGGTTGGCAAAAACTCAGACTTACTTAACTTATACAACCACGATGTAGGCGTGATATACACTATTAACTGCTGCGCCGAACAGCAGATCTGCACAGACATGTAACGCCCTTTAGCTGGTGGCATAACATGTTAGTTTGGCCAATTTGGCGATACATAGTTTTTGGTTATTCGGTGCCGCAAATAAAACTAACAGAGTACAAGGGTTGTGAAAAACTAAAAGCAGGTTTCAAAGTCAAATATCTTTATATTTGATCAGCTAGAGGTATAAAGCCTACACAAATTATGCCATCTTCCTTACACCCAGCGTGGGACCTCACAGCTCTGCGCATTGGTAACCAAACATTATACACTCTATAAACATGTTACATAAAAATACTGCCCAACTGATAAGATATTTACCATCACTAGAGATGCACCATAGTAATTGACATAATTTGCAACAAATAAGTGCATGCAGTATGTTTAAGATAGATTGCCATTTACAATTATACCACACATGATAAACATAACTTCATGGTGTGAATGATACTCGTGATGTCTTACAATATGCTATTCCGCCAAACAGAAAACCCATAATGTTGATTCTGTTGATCCCTATTGATAAGAGATATGATTATCATAGGTTATTGTCTTTCAATACACACCAAATCAAAGTCAAAGATACTAACCCATTTATTAAGTAAGTATTTATGTTGCCTAAAGTCACCACAAAACTTTAGTGGCCACAAATTTAAACATAAAACTCGCAATACAGCGTCTAGTGTTAAGAACTATGTTAATTCATTCACTGCCAAAATTNGAAACTGGTGGCTGTTCACGCCGATAAAGTAAGCACAATTAAAATAAACTTATGGGCCGCGGTGTGTAGTGGTTAGACTAATTGTCTCCCACCCAGGCGAACCAGATTCAATTCCTGACGGGGTGGCGCCCGGATTTTCGCATAGGGGAATCGTGCCGGACGATGCTACTGGTGGGATTTTCTTGGGGATCTCCAGTTCCCGCCGCCCTTGCACTCCGCCGCTTCTCCATACTCGCCTCGTTTTACCTTCATCGGCTCTCAAGTCTCGTTGTTAAAAGCCGCGCAAATCTGCCCATCCCACTTAAATAAACCCTTGTAAAAAATTGACTGCTCATATGTGCATAATATTACACGACACACTGCCACGAAGGCTGACAGTACATGTACTTTTAAGTGCAAATTGAAGTTTGCAAATGAAAATTTAAATGTCTACATCCGACCTTAATTACAAAATGCCGTTGAAACACGTGAGCTGACCAGATAGCCAATAACTCTGAATTTGTTACTGACAAAATGTCTCTCTGCTGCCAGCTTGGAATGAATGAAGCATAGCTGCGAGCGTCAAGATGATGACCAGAGGTGGCCAGGCAGTGGTAGCGATCTATAACTGGGCCTCGGCGTGTCGGCCATGTTGTTTGGTGAGTGTCCCTTCCTCGACGGCGATGTTCACCGAACTCCACTGCCTATTGTCTCAGAAAGAGGAGGGGGGAAGTATGGATGGGTTGTTGGCGTGACATCGGACCGCCCTGCTAGGCGTAAGAGGGTCATCGCACTCGAGGGTCGATAGTGGTCGACGACGGCGCCTCTAATCGATGCCGGCCGCTAGTGCACGCCTCTCTTTACATCGCAGTCTGGAGCCACTGTCTTACGTTCAGCTTGCCTCCCGCCATATTGAATCTAAGACACAACTGCAGCGCTTTAGCTGCGGTACGATACATCCGGTTAATTAACGGATACTCTTATACTAGGCCATGTCTTTCCATATTTTCACAATTACTGAATGACGCACAGTAAAACAAATACAAAGAAAAAAATATGTCACCACTTGAACAAAATAGAACTCGTCGCTAGTAACCCTGAAATAAAAGTTACGACACAAAAGCGAAACACGTNTGTCACCACTTGAACAAAATAGAACTCGTCGCTAGTAACCCTGAAATAAAAGTTACGACACAAAAGCGAAACACGTCTGCGTTAGTGATTTGAGCTGCCATTGTTCTCGAGATTTTACGATCGTTGTTCTGGAGCTGAACAGGCAGTGCAAGTGGCTCGGAAAAGGATTTCTTGACTGCTTTAGCTTGGTCAGTGTCAACAAACCAGAGTTACAACGTGCAGCGAGAAGAAGACTCGCAAAGATCCAGCCAAGAACTTCCAGTGACTACAGTCTGTCGCTATTTCTTCACACGTTCTGAATCATACGTTTAAGAAATCACGCCATGTACGACATGTTCGTTAGTTTCCTAAATATGCCACGTATCACAAACGTTTTACACATATGTTAAACATAAAAGTGTCTTGTTTTGGTTAAATTGAACAATTTTAATATTTTGTGTATAATTTATAATATTTTATTTATCATTAACGTTAATAAAACCAGACAGAAGATATGTGTGTAGGTAATGACTAGTAAGAAATAGTTCTCACACAAAATATAATTGAAGTGAGTTCGCGCGAATGCGGTGCGTGATCCCTTTGGTGTAATTTTCTAGACTTAGTCAAGCTTCGTTTGAATGTGGTGGACGAATATCCTGAAAGTAGAACTGACCATGGCTTCAAGGAAGTTTGAAGTAACCGTGAATAGACTGCAAGGTTGATGGTGTTCGTTTGTTCGTGAGCTGCACGTAACGGGCAAGCATTAAGCAACGGATGACCGGAAGTTTTCAGAGCTGATGATTGCAACACACATAATATGTATATAAAACACTTATATGTATTTCGACCGCAACAGCAGTCCGCCATCGTGTAACCATGCGACGTGTTTACTTCTCCAGTAATTCAGTTAAACGTAATGATATGCGTGTGCCTGAACGTGTTCACATTAACTAGTTTCGCCTTCATTGTACCTGCTGGCGTGGACCGCTCCCGTGGCTGAGGTTTTGCTTAATTATTAGGACTGGAGAGTGTATATCCGACTGGCAGTCGTCACATGCGGGGTATTGCAGCTCAGTAACATTAAGGGGCCCGCCTGCCTGACGCTTGAACTGCCTTTTTGTGTTTGAAATCCGGTGTTTTTTTTTTACTTAACTATAAAACGTGCGTTCAGTGTGGTGAACTGCAAAAAAGAACACACACTTCACAGACTATGCATGTCGATTACTTGCAAGACGTCGCGCACATTAAAGCGCCGTTTCAAAGCACTCCATCGTTAAAAATGGCTTTTTTATATCACTTTATCTCAAAATATACGCGTTATGTACACACAAAAGTACTCTTAGTGTCACCGCTTAAAGTACCACAGGAAGACGCAGCACTACGAGAACACTGCACGCCAGTTCGGAGCCCTGCGCTTAGCGGCGATGGCGCTTGTGTAGCGCGTGCCCGAGTTGCTTTTATAGCGCTTGCGATTCTCAGCCTTAAACTCGAAAAAAAAAACCTTAATGCAGGCGGGCACTGCCCTGACGTTGTACTTCCAAGTTATTATAATTTAAGCATTAGGTGTATGGAAAGGTTGAGTAGCCTTAAATAGTTATAAAAAAAAACAAGCGTTTAATAAAACATGTCTTTTAAGAATTTTATTGTAATTAGTAGGACAGCAAGAGAAGAAATAAAATGTGAAATAACTAGTTTTATTTTGGGTAGAGGAATGTACAGTTAAGCCACACATCTTTAAGAAATGCATGAAGCTATTGTGAAGGTGGAAGCGAAAGGCTTGTGCGTCGCTGAACTAGTAGGTTAGTCGTGAGGGCTGGGCAAGGGCAGGCATGCTTTGTTGGGACGCCGCATGTGTGTGCTGAACATGCCACACGAAGGTAAGGTCCGCGGCGGCTACGATGCGGCCCCTGTTTCCAAGGCCTGTCCACGATGTTANAAAAGGTTGAGTAGCCTTAAAGAGTTATAAAAAAAACAAGCGTTTAATAAAACATGTCTTTTAAGAATTTTATTGTAATTAGTAGGACAGCAAGAGAAGAAATAAAATGTGAAATAACTAGTTTTATTTTGGGTAGAGGAATGTACAGTTAAGCCACACATCTTTAAGAAATGCATGAAGCTATTGTGAAGGTGGAAGCGAAAGGCTTGTGCGTCGCTGAACTAGTAGGTTAGTCGTGAGGGCTGGGCAAGGGCAGGCATGCATTGTTGGCACGCCACATGTGTGTGCTGAACATGCCACACGAAGGTAAGGTCCGCGGCGGCTACGATGCGGCCCCTGTTTCCAAGGCCTGTCCACGATGTTATACCGACTCCCGTGGATAGCATCATCGTCCTTACATACGGGGCTTGATACCGTATTGAAGCCACTTCAGTTGATCTCTATAATTTTGTGGCACAAAAACATTTTGGTGTGGCTACGAATGCTAAGCGTGCGATCTGAAAGGTAGCGGAATGAATTCATAAAAATTGAAACGCTAGGATGATAAGCTACCCTCGTGTCATAATTTACAATCCAATTAAAACTCATCTCCCTAGGGGCCACGGTGGTTGAGCGGTTAGACTGTTCGCCTCCCACCAAGTTTAACCGGGTTCAATCCCCGGCCTGTTTACTCTTGATTTTCGTAAGTGGGAATCGTGCCGGGCGATGCCGCTGGTCGGCGGGTTTTCTCGGGTATCTCCTGTTTCCCCCGCCCTTTCATTCCGGCGCTGCTCCATACTCATCTTACTTCACCCTCATTGGCTCTCAACTCAGCCGTCCAAATCTCTTCTCACTCACTCACTCACTCACTCACTCACTCACTCACTCACTCACTCACTCGCTCGCTCCCCAATGTTATTGCAACTGGCAATTTTGCAGCGCAACCCTCCGACCTATACCTTTGCCCTGTTTATGTTTATTTTGGCGCCTGACTGCCTGCAAAAAACAAGGTCAATCTATCGTTGTTCGTTAGTTGTTCAGTTCACTTGCTTGGTTATTAAAATGAAATGTAAAGTATATAATTTATATGTGAATAATGTAAATATATTCAGGGCCTACGGGAGACAGAAGTGTTGCAATATTTATCTCATTTGATTCCACTCACTTGAATTACTAAATAAGTACCGGTATTTTCCTCCTCTCCTCAAAGTACTGCCAAGGTGAAAGCGTCGAGGGACTGCCAAATGCAGGACTACAGCGAAGCAGGGAGGAATGTACTGTAGGTGTCCTGAGTAGTGTGTAGGGACAGGCAGGGCTGTGCTGGGAATGTACCCCGCTGGGCGGGGGGCAGGTGGGCGGGGTAGGCCCTGACTCACATCCCTGGCGGGCCGTGGACAGGTTTGGCGGCCCACTCTCACTGTGGAGAGGCCCAGTCGCCGCTCTGCCGACATGCCACCAGGGTCGCCTTCCTCACAGCTACGGTGAGTCTCGTCAACCATCTCCTCACTGCTCTCTAGCTACTCTACAACTCCCTCAACTCTAGAGATGGCTTGTTACAGCTGTTTTCTCTACCTGTTCCAAACTGATACTCGTACAGAAATGTATCTGACGCGAACTATCTGGAACTTTCTGTATCAGATACAGGCATTCCCGAGTTTCGTCGCTTCTTCGACAGTCTCTCGTGTAGCCTCGTCCGTGCGTGTTGTTAGGTACGCGTGTCACTAAGTACGTACGTGTTTTGGGTTGGTAGTACTTTACGATATCTGTTACAGTGAAATTAAGCACAGATAAGAAAAAGAGCGGGAAAAATACTTCTTTCGCGCAGAAATTTTTTGGGAGGATAAGGAACTTGGGTAACTTGTTTAAACGCAAACTAANCGTACGCGTGTCACGGGAAAAATACTTCTTTCGCGCAGAAATTTTTTGGGAGGATAAGGAACTTGGGTAACTTGTTTAAACGCAAACTAAGTTATAAATTATCCTTTTCTATTTTCGTTTTTAATGAAAGCACTCAACTGTGCACTTGCCAAATGTAAACTAAGTAAGTGGGCTTTAACTTAACCGCACATTAAAAAAAAAGTATTACATTGTATCAGTGTTAACATGGAACAGCAGACGCAACACACTGGCGAATGATAAACTAATAATAAACTGATAATAAATGTATCTGATAGTTTGGCAGTATACTCGTTTACAATATCTGATACAAGTATGTATGCTATACCATGTAACAGGTTGATAACTTTGACCCACTTCTAGTCTCAAACCTCCTTCCTTCTTACATCATTAGCTCCTCCTTTACGCCAACACCGGTTTTCAAATGTCACAACATTCCTCTCACACCACGTTTCAAAAGCAACTCGCATGTAATCAAATTATGTTAGTTATTACTTTTTAATTCACGTATCCAATAAATTTTTCCGCCAACAGGATTTCTGAGTTACAAGGTTTCTCACGGCTCAAGAGAAATACACACTATCTGTACAGAAAACCACGCCAGACTTGACGAGTGTCTTTTTGTAATTCGTCGACTGTCCCAGCGAACATTATTCGTGCGCAACAGAGGCCGTGGTAGCATAGTGGTTAGACTACTCGCC
>NQII01004186.1:273984-298419 GCA_002778355.1 Clitarchus hookeri
CCCCCCCCCGCATCTAGGCGTACCGGGCTCGATTCACGACAAGGTCGCTTCCGAATTTTTGCATGCGTGAATCGTGTCGGGTGATGCAGCTGGTTTTCTCGAGGATCTCCCGTTTCCCCTGCCCTTTCATCACGGCACTGCTCCATACTCACCTCGATTCGCCCTCATCGGCCCTCAAGACATCGTCGCAACGTACTGATGATTTAAAGTGATACGTTGATAGTTTTGATTTCATGTATGTACTGCAATATAAGGCAAGTGGTTTAACTTCTATGGCAGCACCCCCCCCCNCTGTAGGAAATGAAATAATTCAATGTAGTGTGTAACGCCGAGCCTTAGTCAAGGTCAGAGGCCCTTCATTGAAGTTTAATTTAGTATAAATAAGCATCGAAGAGAGAGAATGCCCAACCCGGCTATTCTATGTACAGTTAGCACACACGTTCATATACGTTCGTTTTGTTTTATGTATGTGCGTGTGAATATACGTGCATGGATTGTCTCTCCCCTTGTAACATAATTTCCCTATATAATATACTTAGTCGGTCTTAATGTATTGTTACAGTGCGTAGGACATGACTAGGTTGGTGAATAACGGCGTACTTAATTAAATGTCATCATTTACAGTTATATATATTTATATTTATTTATTTGCAGTGTTCTAGTACTCAATATATGGCAATCATCAGTAAAATAATAAATAACGAATTCGTGGCTTATTACAGTTATTAAAATAAGTGTTGCTACCAGAAAAATGACACAGTCCATAGCTATAGGTCGGCGAGATCGCACCGCTAGTGTAGTTCGCTCAGCTCAGCTGTCTCCTAAGTATAGGCTGTTCGTGGAAAACTGATCACTTATTAAAGACCTACTGAACAGCTACTTGTATGCACGTTGTGTATTCTTCAACCATGTGTGAAATTAACATTGCCATGGGCCTGATAATGCTGTTCACACATCGGTCAAGCGAAAATGTCAAAGTAAACATTTTAAAAATTGGTTTGTCGTTACACTTTATGCATTAAAAAGAGAAAGCAAAATAAATAATTTCAGTATTTACAAATTTTTACCTAACACTTCAAATGTAATGTTATAACNTTAAAAAGAGAAAGCAAAATAAATAATTTCAGTATTTACAAATTTTTACCTAACACTTCAAATGTAATGTTATAAAAAAGGAAACTACTTTCAAACCATAGTTGCCAACTTCGCAGGACGTATGTTAAGATGTATGCAGGCAGGAGCAGCCACGTTTCTCAAAGGTTGATTTCAAAAGTGTTAAAGTAACTCCGCGCCGTCTCTTCGGCACAGCTGCTGTGTCAGCTCTGCCAGTAGCACGACGTGTCTCCAAGGACACTCATCAGGTACTGTGGTTCTCAACAGTTCTCAACAATTATCTTCGGTGGGATAAAGGGTTGTATTTACATCTGCGCTGAACTTTACTACAATACTCCACACTTACGCACGCCCGGAGATGGACATATTCAGTATCGATACGCTTCTCAATAGGAGAGGCAATCTCGACCTTCTAGAATATGTTAGCCGCCGCCAGATGTGAGCTGTCAATCACCTATGTACCGTCTCACTGTTTGTAGCAGTTTGTGTTCTTTTATTAGTCGGAAGATTCCGCTGGTCGGCTGGTTTTCTCGGAGATCTCCCGTTTCCCCCGTCCTTTCATTCCGATGCCGCTCCATGCTCACCTCAATCACCCTCATCGGCTCTCAAGAGATCTCGCTGTTTAGAGCCGCCCAAATCTCTTCACTCACCTTTATTAGTGTTATTTTTGTAGGTATTAACTACCGTATTGTAACTCGCTGAATGATATACAAGGACATACCGCCTTGACTAACTTCGCCACCTTAAAACAATTTATATTCCATCGCTGTAAAAAGTTTGTAATTTTTACTGGGAAATTGTTTGTAATCTCAAAAATTTTTGTGAGAGTATAAAATAGTTTCTTGTAAAATTGTTGGTTTGTAAACTACAAAAGCCGTGTTTATAATAGACTTCAAGAAAGGTTTGCACTATACTGACCCGTTTCCACGATCTCAAGAAAAATGGCGGACACTCAACAACATAAAACCGTATATATCTGTTTGTGCAAAAGCTAGGGATGATGTAAAGTGCAGTTGCGTGCATAAAGAAATGGATTGCAAGTTTGAATAACGTTAAACACTTAAAACAACTCAAACAATCATAATAAAACTACAACGATTAAATAAAACACGTGATGCTAATATTCATTAACTGTTAGTGTTAATATTTCATATCTACACAGAACATTTAAAATGAAATAAATCCGTATTCTTAACCGAATAAAGTCAATAAATTTTTGCACTAATTTTGCAGTATTTAGTACAAAAATAATTTAAAGTCTGAAAGTTAAGTTGGTATTGTGGATAACGCTGTGTGCTAAAAACGCAAGAGGCCTGGATTCTAGTCGCCGTGCAGGCAAATGGTGTGTGTATGTGTGTGTATATATATGTATGTGTGTATATATATATGTATATATATACACATATATATATACACATATATATGTATATATAAGTAGTATATATATATTCCTTCTGGGACACCTCCCCAATAAGGTTCAAGTCAACCATAACTCTTAGNTTAATGGTTTAACAATCATTAAAACTTTTTAGAGATATGAATACAAATGTTAACAGTTAAAAGCGGGTTGGAAATCTATGGTGTGCCAGGACCCGGGCTAGCATCGGCATTTGAAACCCAGGTTGGGCTTGAGCCACAAAGAAATAAATTAGATTAAGTGACATTTTGATTTTTCGTTATGGATAGTTTTGACCATAAAATACAACTGAGAGTTATGGATAGGTTTGACCATTAGATGGAAAGGCAGTTAATAAAATGTTGTGCTGGAGTTTGACCATTAGATGGAAAGGCAGTTAATAAAATGTTATGGATAGGTTTGACCATTAGAAGAAAAGTTTAGTTGATTTTACTATATGGTTCATTTTAACCATAAAATACATCTAAGAGTTATGGTTGACTTGAACCTTATTGGGGAGGTGTCCCAGAAGGAATATATATATACTACTTATATATACACACATATATATTTCAAGTATTTTTTTCTGCTATTAATTCATTACATTTGTTTTTTTAAGAAGGAATATTTTTATGTTCCTCTCAATAATGTAAGTTGTAATACAAGTATATTATTTGTAATGTTACAAATATATGTTTTGCAGATTTTGCAAGAAAACTGTTTGTATTTGTACAAAGAATTTTCTTGGCAACTGCCTTTAAAGGATATTTCTTGTAGAAGTACTAAGCGGTAGTACAGATGACCATATTGTGCTTAACTAGTTAATAAATCAAAGCTTTGCCTAACAAAATGGTGGGTTTCACTCGCTGGTACCGTGTTCTGAAGGTTGTGTGTGCCCGAACTACAGACTTAATTTTGGTAAACCACTCTACCCTTCGTTGTGCAAGTACGTTATTTTGTGACAAACGGCCAGATTAGCTCCCTACGTTACTGCTACTGCTACTGCAAACATACTGCTATGTTTGCGCTGACTTTGTTGTTGTAGTCCGTAACTGACTTGAGGAACACGGTTACGTATGCATAAGGGCATCCACGTGTAGTGAGCGAAAAGGAGGAAGAGTAAATAAAGCCAAGTGGTAATAATGATCTGATAAAATGTCTGATGAAAACTGCATTTGTCCTTTCTGTAATTTAAATTCAGTCGAGTTTTACTGCAAATAGTACTAGCAAAAATGAGCGACAAGTAAGAGGAACCAGGCAAAATATTTCAAGTTAACTTGTTTTACACGTAATTGTAACGCACTGGGATGGGGGTTGTAAATCGACGTATGGCTGACTTGCAGGCAATTTATTGTAATTGTCGACCACATTTCAAAAATTAACTGAGAAGGTACGTGAATAGTTCGCATGTATAAAATATGTCCTTAGCGCCGAGTACTAAAACTCAGTCTTCATTAAAGAAGTAATTAATTGCCAGTGAAATAATGGAAAATGTGACCAGTCACCAAGGTCTTATGGTTTTTTCCTGTAATTTTAAAATTTTTTGAAAATTTTTTTATTCTTTTTTGTTTTAAGCGGTAGATTTTTTTCGAGATTTTGGTCCAAGGTTAAGGTCAAGGTTGCTTGTTGTAATGGTTCCTACTATTTTGAGTGGGGCAAATTGATTTTCTCAGAGTGTTCCCATGATTGTTTTATAAACAAAATATAGATTTTTTTTCCCCTTCATCCCTAACTTAGATGCAGACCGAAACGGTGGTCAAAGGTCAAGGTCAAGGTTGCATGACATCATGGTTCCTGCTATTGTGGGTGGGGCAAATGGGTTTTCTCAGAGTGTTTTCTTGTTTTTCTTCATCCTTAAAACAAAGTTCATGTATATAATATTTAAAACGAAATAACCTTTTACCTTGACTTGTATAACCGAATTCCTCTCGTAAAGAGAAGTGCATGTGTGACACGTCTGGTCTGCCACCCTAGAGACTGACTTGACTCACGACTAGTGTATGTACCATCCTTTCGACTCGTTGAGAACTGCACAGTGCCTACGCCGTCGGTCGACCATCTGGCTACCTTTGATTCCAGAGATGTTAGTTGATCACGCAATGTAGGGACAGGGTGGATGCGTTCCGCCGCAGTTTCTACCAATAATACTAACGACATACCACCCGCCATACCTACCAAAACATTTCAACCATATCATCAAGACAATATAACACAACCTTTGCATATCTTGTAATGCACATTCAAGATTATTGCTTCTAATAAATGGTGTACCACACCAATCATATCGTAGTAGTTCGGAGGGCTGTCCTTTCGTACATGTACTCTTTACACACATTCAGTTATCTCTAAAAAGTCTTGCCACAACAGCAACACTGTTTTACCAACTAATGATATGATAATCGAATAAGCCGTGCATATAGACATATGCTCAGTACTCGATTTCACACCATCAGAGACCTGCATCACCTTCAAGCAGATAAGAACTCATACACCCAGACTACTGTCAAACTGACTACTGCCGAGAAAAAATAACATTTGAGCTTTTACCGAGGTCTTGCAGCTGATTGTCTGTACATATTCAAACCTACCACTGGTAACTAGAAGGAAAGTAGGTTTTTTTTTTTTAAGTTGCGTTGAAAGTATCTAGCAATAATTAATACAGTTTATATAAAATTCTCGTAGAGTCTTTCCACCTTTAATCACATAACACTTACTCGCAGAAATTTTTTATTTGACAAAGTTCTCATATTTCTTTTCTAATTGACATTCCAATTTTCACATAAATCCATGCCGATGTCTATACTAAGCATGTACGTATATATATATTTGAAGTTCTTACATCATCACAGCTTACTGGTATTTGTTCATATCAAGGCACTGTGTACGACCACCAGAAAAATGTATATTTGATGCTAAAATTAATAACATCTTCGATGTACACGTGCCTCAGATTAGTCTTAATCGTTACTCCCGAATAGCTTAATATAAGCAGGGATAAAAATAAACGAATAACATGGAAGTTATTTATATACTTTAACTTTATTTTACAGACATGTAAAAAAAACATAATAGTTACACGCTCAACTCATCCTTCATTCTACCAAAATAATTATGATGTCTGTTTTTGTAGAACAATTCTTGCTTTGAGCATTCAAGCTACACTTATTTGCATATACCACACCGCAGTTATCACTTGGGTAAGTTTTGCAAGCGATAGTGAATTGACAGTTACTATCTTCATGTCGTTTGACACTAGAGCTGCTAGAAAATGTCTTGCCGAAATACTTGCACTCGCTTCCCGATGAACAACAAACATTGCCTTTGCACTTCTTGCTATGCCTGTACAGGTTATCACTGCAGGTAAACACCACGTCGTAGTTTTCGCAGTGGTAAGTCTTGTATGCGACGCTAAACATGCAGCAGTAACATTGTAGTAACGATGCAGTCGATTGCGGTGGAAAGCAGATCGACCACGAAGTGACAATCATTTTTACGTTATGCTCGCTAGTATACCATTCACACTACATGATAGTTTGCATTGCCTGTCTCGGGTTGCCTCAGTAGATGACTACTGGCTGTGTGTTGCAAACAACAGCATGGTTGCTGGACTGTAAAATGTTGACTAATCAGGTCGATCGCTGTCTAGCCTGCGAAGTTGACCATTCGACCACTCATCTTCTTTACAGTCGTTCATATTTCAGCATTGGAGGTGTCTTGTCTTTCTTTATGCTGCGGCTGCTCTCTTCCGATGTGTCTTACACTAGCTCCTGGAATGTGGTGTCTCTGTAACGGTAGCACTAACTTGAAAACAGTCTAGGCATGGGAGACAGCCAAGAATCTATTCGTCGTGTTGGAGATAGGCAGGTAGGTGTTTGTAGACGAATTGTAATTAGTGTCTTGCATATACGAGAAGGAATCCTTCAGGCAGGTATGCAAACTCGACATCTTTTTCGAGTGCTGCATATCTTTAGATTGCCGATAAAATGTTCTGACCTCTAGAACAGCTTGTCGTCTTTTCTAATACGTCCTCTCGATGGGGGAAAGAAGTTCTGTACGATATGTGGCGGTACGAAATGCTTGTATAAACCTAAAATGTACGGCTGTGTATACACTGAATTCCTGCTGTACACGTCACTGACCAGTGACATTCCAGAATGCCGTTCGTCAATCAGCGCCTGGTAACTTACTCGCCAAGTGGCAGCCCAGCCAGTAGGCAATCATTCGCATCACGTGGTAACCAATGTGGCACATGGACCAGTACAGAGCTTTGCAAAGCCAATCGGCGAACGGGTTTGCTCACATCAAAGGAACCACCACATTTCGTTTCTGTGTACTATTCT
The DNA here is from genome assembly GCA_002778355.1 of Clitarchus hookeri. Classification (NCBI taxonomy): domain Eukaryota; kingdom Metazoa; phylum Arthropoda; class Insecta; order Phasmatodea; family Phasmatidae; genus Clitarchus; species Clitarchus hookeri. The sequence continues at coordinate 280,834 of NQII01004186.1, forward strand.
ACTCTGTGGCAATTGCTTGGTACTATTGACAAAGGAATGTGTTTTGATCGTGCTTGCTGGGAGTAAAAATAACGCGCGGGCTGTGACCTCCTTACTGACTGCTAGCCAGTTGTTTGACCTACTTTAGGAGAAATGAAGTGTTCTGCTGTTGCTGCTTGAATATTCTGCGAGTACTCTATGACTGTTTAAATTAACCGTTGCTAGATTGGTATGACTGCATTTGGCATATGTCAAGGTTACATGGCACACGTTTCCCCCTCAGCTGATTTTTTTATTCGCCTCGGTACAGAGTATTAANCTAGATTGGTATGACTGCATTTGGCATATGTCAAGGTTACATGGCACACGTTTCCCCCTCAGCTGATTTTTTTATTTGCCTCGGTACAGAGTATTCATTTATGAGACATTTTACGTTCATATACGAACTATGTCAATGACTTTCGGTGAAGCGGAGCGGGAGGTACATATCGTTAACAGCCCTTCGTAGTATAGTGTGAAGGAGGTTCGATTCGCGACTGAATAATCGTTATTTAAACTAATGGTAAAGCTTACACGAAAATTCCGTGTTTGTACAAGGTTTTTCCTTATGATAAGCTAACAGTGTATAAGTTTAGCTATACTAAAGTTTTCGTGTTTTTTTATTGATGCGATCACATTTGTTTCAAATAAAATTATGAATGTCCTGTACGCTTTTTCAATGTGTGAGTTTAGTAATGTAGTGAAATTAAGAAGTACGTCTTTACTATATAAAATTATTACTTGCTAAGAATCGTATGTAAATAAATAAAAGTTTTTCAGATTTTTTTAAACAAGCAAGGAAACTATATTAGGCAGGTGTACCAGTTTTTTTGGCTCTTCGGTGTATATTGGTACCCAACATCGTATTCGAACAAGTTGACTATATGGCGTTGATCTAGGTCATGGGTGAAACCTATAATATGTATTTTGTGACTATAACTTCGAGGGTTGGAAAATGGTGGCCATTTATGCTCATAAAAAATACTTAAGGCATAATTCATTTTTCATCTCGGATAGACTTGCACTGATCTGATACGTTCCAATTTCCATGTGCCTAACTCCGGCAGTCGTTGAATGATGTCCAACTGTGCCTCTAAGTTTGTAGNCTGATACGTTCCAATTTCCATGTGCCTAACTCCGGCAGTCGTTGAATGATGTCCAACTGTGCCTCTAAGTTTGTAGCTGTCTGACATAGGCATAATACACTTGAACACGTTCTGAGGTAAGCCAATCACTGTCCTGTATTCGTGGCTCGCGCTCGTTACGTAATTACTTTAAAAAACTTAAGATCAATCCCTATGCCTACTAAAATCAATGTGGTGTCGAATGAATAATCAAAGTTTATGGCGTCACATTAGCATTCGATTCGAATACACGAGCCCGAAAATATATAACACTTGGTATATTTACGTACACAATTGATTGCTTATAAAATTCAACTTGGTGCTGGTAATTTCCTCAATCACATTTTCTGACATAATATTCAAATTATCTTTGAAAATACAAATCCGTAGACGTGCTGTTCGATATACTAATTTAAAAGTTAAATAAAAATGTATTTATTTAAATACGCGACTTTTATTTATAAAATTATGCTTTTCATAATCTATGGTTGCGGCATCATATACTACAATTCCGTCTTGGAAATAAGAATCCACAGACACATTGCTCGGCATAATATTTCCTGTAAGTTTTAAAAGTGAAATAAAATATACTACATTAAATTCATAACTTTTATTTATAAAATTATTTTTTGTATAATTGATGGATGTTACATCATAATCAAATTATTTTTTTAAAATACAAATTCATATACAGGTCGTTCGATACACGTTTGTCTGCAAGTTTAAAAGTTAACCTCTTATTTATAAAATTATGCATTTTCAGTGCCTTGTCAACATAACTGTTAACAGGGTATTTTTTATATACACATCATTTAGACATTTACTGGCACCTAGGTCCTGGTGGCTCAGTAGGGAAATGGTGGTCAACTATGCTTATAAGAGAGATTATGGCATAATTGCCCTGCCACCCTGATCGTTGTCGGGAGCGATGCCTGTGATATTTATTTGGTGGGCGTATCTTCGGTGGATGGGAAATTGTGGCCAACTATGCTTATAGGAGGGCGTAAGGCATCCTTGGCCCTAACATATTGATGCTACGCTCTAGCTGACACGAATGGTAGTTTTGTGGTGTGAATCCAAGATGGCGGGGGACGAAGGCAAGGTGGTGGGGTGAGTGATGTGTGGGCGATTAGTATAAGTGCGTTAGTATATGTACAATTAGCATATATGTGCTTATGATTTGCATGGGTGTCCTTAGCATATATGTGCTTGGCATAGGTCCTAGAATATATGTTTGTAATAAGGTAGTGTGTGAAGTTGCACGACGTGGCAATGAATTCGAACATTCTGCAGACAATATGGATGGTGCTGGCATGGAATGACAGCGCGTGAAGTGCTTGCTAATAATTGCACAATCCGGCTGGCATTCGCAAAAATTTTGCCGGATTTCGCCACATCGTGCAAGTGCCAGCCGCATTGTGCTAAACACATTTTTTTTTGTGGAAAATTTGAGGGGGAAAACCGAAATTTTGAGAATAAAAAGGGAAATTTCGAGGTTAAGGTCAAAGTAAAATGTCAAGATGGTGGTCGTTCTGCTTCCGAACCCCCAACCCCTTGCACATAACTCTCATTATACACATATTTAAAAATTATAATATTTCCCTTATAATTAATATGAATAAAAACAATAAGATGAAATGTGTGTTTGTAACGCCTAGTAATAAATAGTTCTTATGCAAAATAAATGCGGTGCGTTGTCCCTTTGCTGAAATTTTGTAGACTTTGTTAAGCTTCGTTTGCACGAGGCGGAGTAATATCCTGGAAGTGTAACTTACCAGGACTTCAGAAAACTTGGGAGTAACCATGAATGGACTATATAGTTTGCCGTTTACGGTAGGTCCAATACAAATTAACAGTTCTGAGCACGGACTTACATCTCTGGTACACCGCTTCGAAACTACGATTCATTAGCATTAACTGAATAATTATTATATTTTTGCTGGTCAATATAATGATTTTCCTATTTCCTCTGCCACTNGATTCATTAGCATTAACTGAATAATTATTATATTTTTGCTGGTCAATATAATGATTTTCCTATTTCCTCTGCCACTTTTTTAGAATCCTTCATAAATAAAGCGGATGGACCGTGTGAATAGTCAACTGGCCTGCAGTGACCAGGTTCCCGTAATAGAAACTGACAAACGTCCAGTGTAAACTTTCCAGGCCGACTGTTACGGTTCATTTTATTCGCAGAAATTCAGGTTAAGAGTTTGCATGTGGACGTTCGCGTCTCTGTTTGCTGTGTTATGGCTTGACAGAGGAAATGTTATTGTAAGTGTGATTACGTTTGTCATGCGGAAAAAAAAGAATCGATCGAAATTGTAAGTTACAATTCAGGTACTAGCACCAAAACAAATAAAAGTGCTAAAATTCCTTTCACTTAATTTAATAACAGAAGCTAAATTACTCCACCTCCATTCCTTCACTGCGTGTATGTAGAATTCATTTCGACGTAAAAGAAGTGCTATATTTTACATTCATTAGCGTTATATAAGTGTTCGTAGGAGCCACTTTCTAACAGTAACATCGTTACTTGCGCATAATTCTCTTAAATGTAGGCCGCATTCGGAATATAACGTTTGGCACTATAGTAGTATATACTTATTGACTAATATAACAAATGCAAGGGCTTTCAAAAGTGCTCACTTAGCGTGAATAACCTATAGCAGGTCTAGCAGCTGTCTTGCACTGCGCGTGCTAAATGGGCTATATGCCATAAAACTGCTACGTGTCCTATCTGNAGCAGGTCTAGCAGCTGTCTTGCACTGCGCGTGCTAAATGGGCTATATGCCATAAAACTGCTACGTGTCCTATCTGAAGTGAGGCGTGACACAATCGTAGCTGTTCTACCGTTCAAACGATAGCGTAGTGTCATATGCACAACACTGTTCGTGAGGAGCTATTATGTAGTGCGTTTGTTGCAATGTGCACCGGACTTCATGGTCTCACTTTTATCCATTAAGGACCTTTAGAAACTTCTATTGATTCTCATTGCCCTGCATGCTTGTTGCACTTGTTTTTTTAATGTTTTATAAAACCGCATTATTTGTAAATAGTGTTTGTTAATAAGCATTATCAGCCAACTGAAAGCCCCTCCCATCCTCCAGGGTTATTTAGCAATCGCATGCTATTCCATGATTACACACTAAAATAACCTTAATTTAATCTTAGTAGAACAAACACAGTATTTCATCTCCAAAGTAGCGATAGCATTTGGATGTTCGCGTACGGCCATTTCAGGAGTGTACCATGAATTTTGGGAATCCGGTAAAACATCACATCTTCGACATCGCTGCGGCCGGAAAANCACGATATTAGGCAGGTGTACCAGTTTTTTTGGCTCTTCAGTGTATACACACACACATAATGTATGTATGTATGTACGTATTTGTGTACGTTTGTTCCTTATACAATTCTACAGCGTCCGACGTGTCTGCGCCAAATTCTACAGGGATGCACTTCAGTTAATATCTTATAGTCAATTCCTATCTTGAAAAACTGTGTATGCCAAAATGGACTCCGGCCCCTTTTAGGGTAGGATACCTCTAAAACAGTTCTTGAATCTCCGGACCCCTCCTGGGCTCGAAACCCCTACAATGGGGTCGTGTATCTTTTATTGCCCTATTATACTGGGGCAACGCCGGGTAGTTCCGCTAGTTGAATATAAAGGAGTGTAGCCCAGAAAAAGAGAGAGCATCTCCGCTTTTTCACCCGTGTCCACATAGTGCCTATGTTAATATTTAGGTGGTTGTACTTATGCATCTTGTGTTTAGTTATGTTTCTATAGAACTTACTGTTACTATTTAATAATACAGTTCCACATTGTTACATACAGAACTGCTTTACACAATTCCTGAAACCAGTGAGATTTGGAGTGAGTGAGAGATTTGGGCGACTATTAAAATTGAGTTCTCGAGAGCTAATCAATGTGAAGTGAGGCGAGTATGGAGCAGTGTCGGAATGCAAGTTCGGGAGAAACGGGAGATCCCCGAGAAAACCCACCGATCAGAGGCATCGTCCAGCACGATTCCCACATGCAAAAATCCGGGAGCGACCCCTCTGGGAATAGAACCGGGTTTGCCTAGGTGTGAGGCGAGTAATCTGACCATTACACCAACGCGGCCCCCTGAAACCAGAATAAACTGATCTCAGTCTGTATTTTACCACGTGAGACTGGGAAAGAATAAACAATGAGTTAATCTTTATTACGATTAAAGATGCAACAAAAAAAATGGGCTAAATATTGCGAACTTGAAAAAAATAACTGTTTTGAAATATTTGATCTGAAAAGTAAGTTACGGTTAAACAGAAATAAATCAAAGGCGGAAGGAATACTACACCCTTGAAATATCCACCGCCTATTGTTTTTCACTCATCCCCTGACACCTTAGTGATGGTAGTATTTGGTCCTCGTAGGAGGACGAGGAACGATAGCTAGCGATGAGTTATTTGCCGTGGCCACATTACGGCGGGAGATCACTTCGAGAAACGCGAAAAGATTCTCTTGTGGCTTCGTTCTAGGGATGCCAACTGTCTTGTATTGTACGGGATTTCCCGTATCATATGGTTGAAACAATTATCCCGTATCATATGGTTGAAACAATTATCCCGTATCATATGGTTGAAACAATTATCCCGTATGGACATAAGACGGGACGTCATGTATCCCGTGTCTCAGCCTTTTTCTGAAAGCAGTCCCGTTTACTGAAATTTCCACAAATACAGCTGTCTCCCACTCACCTACAGATAATGTTTACACAAACACACTCAGCTGANGTTTACTGAAATTTCCACAAATACAGCTGTCTCCCACTCACCTACAGATAATGTTTACACAAACACACTCAGCTGACTTCCATCCTGCTCAGTATGGTAACAGAAAATATTCTGTCGTTCTACATAAGACTACTTCCTGAACTTTCAAGTGCACTTGTTCGTGAGACATACTATATAAACAGTGGCATTGCCGATCGCGTCTGGTGTGCGCGCGTGTGCCGTGTGAGGGGCAGGAACGGCGAGGGGAGCCCCCCCTCCTTCCCTGCGGCAATAGCAAGGCTAATCGACCGGGTGTAGGCAGAGTGTGGCTCAGTAGCCGGTGTACTGCCGTCGTGAGCGGCGGTGTGAGTAGACGTGTGTGTCGCCATGTGTCACGGCCCTGCTCCTGCTACTGCCGCCACCCGCCTGCACTCTATCAGGTACTACACACACATTGCTGCACCCTATAAGGTACTACACACACTGCTGCACTCTAGTACTACACACACACACACACACACTCTCTGCTGCACTCTGGTACTACACACACACACACACACACACTGCTGCACTCTGGTACTACACACACACACACTGCTGCACTCTAGTACTACACACACACACACTGTTGCACTCTATAAGGTACTACACACACTCTCTGGTACTACACACACACTGCTGCACTCTGGTACTACGCACACACACACTGCTGCACTCTGGTACTACGCACACGCACACTGCTGCACTCTGGTACTACACACACACACACACACTGCTGCACTCTAGTACTACACACACTGTTGCACTCTATAAGGTACTACACACACACACTGCTGCTCTCTGGTACTACACACACACTGCTGCACTCTGGTACTACACACACACACACTGTTGCACTCTATAAGGTACTACACACACACACTGCTGCTCTCTGGTACTACACACACACTGCTGCACTCTGGTACTACACACACACACACTGACTGCTGCACTCTGGTACTACACACACACACTACTGCACTGTATAAGGTACTACATACACACTGTTGCACTCTGGTACTACACACACACTGCTGCACTCTGGTACTACACACACAAACAAAGCTTACCTAACCAAGTCTAGAAGACTACACTAACGGAACATAGCATCGCATTCGTGCGCTCTCACTTTAATAATATTTTGTATAACAACTATTTCTTACTTGCCATCACCTAAAAAAAAAAACCTTTTCGCTCGGGTTTTATTCGTATTAATTATGATTTGAATATTATAATTTATAGATAAAATAAAAGTAAAGTTCAGTTTAAGGAAAATATAATAGTTTTATGTCAACACAAGTATGAAACTCTTGCGATATGATACATTAGGAANCCCCTTTCGCTCGGGTTTTATTCGTATTAATTATGAATTTAATATTATAATTTATAGATAAAATAAAAGTAAAGTTCAGTTTAAGGAAAATATAATAGTTTTGTGTCAACACAAGTATGAAACTCTTGCGATATGATACATTAGGAAACAACGAAACACCTCACGCATGGGGTGAATTTTTTTTAAGGTTAGATTCCGAAAGAGCGAAAATACAGCCAGCCAAATACGACTCGAGGTTGACTTCATGTGATTAAGTAGGCATTTGTAGAGTAATGAACATATTCCAGACGTATTGTGCTAAGGAAAATAAACGTATGTTTTATTTCCAGCTAAAATATACAGTCATTATTCCCATTCGTCATTTTTATAGAGATTTTATTGGACGAAGGCCTTGCGCACGCTACACGAAATACAATAAAGCCATTTCTTAACAGGTCCACAAGTCAGGGTTCCTATGTATATGACACATATACGGTGTAGTATTAAGTCTCGTAGGAATATTCGTCATTCTTTCTTTTTATTACGTATTCTTCTTCTTGTTGTGTCTAAAAGTTTACTTAGTGAACTAACTTTTGCTCGCCCTCCCACCAAGGTGAACCGTTTTCGATTCCCGGCTGGGTCGCTCGTGGGAATCGTGCCTGACTTTGCCAGTGGTCGGCTGGTTTTCCCGGGGATCTTCCGTTTCCCCCGCACTTGCATTCCGGCGCTGCTCATTTGCGCTTCGCGCTCATCGGCTCTCAAGCCGCTCAAATCTCTCCACTCGACTATAGGCCATTGTGTTAGACAATGGGGATGCTCAGCCAGGCCCTGTTAGCTACTGAGCAGCATGNTCTCCACTCGACTATAGGCCATTGTGTTAGACAATGGGGATGCTCAGCCAGGCCCTGTTAGCTACTGAGCAGCATGAGTCGCAGTGTGTCTACGGCGACTCTCCACAGTGGAAGCTCGCAGAACTGTGTGCATCTTGTTTCAGCGTGGTACTTCGGCAATACAGGCATGTTATGAGTGTACGTATGCACACTTAGAGAGTTCCGATAAAGCGTGCAACGTACGGCGGCAGTGACGTCGTCGAAAGACTCTGTGTGAACTTGACAAACTTCAGCTCTAGATATTCGTTTCAAGCAACTGGCTTACGACAATGCAGCAAGTAACGACGGGCTTCAGTACTACTACCTCGACGAACGTGCGAACAGTGCGGCGTACCCTCCCATAGACTAAATATGAGGCAGACCTGTTATCCGTTTTCTGCCCAAGCACTCAACATTGATCTACCCCAAAGGAATACAACTGTGAGTCACATGAGTAGAGGGATTATGTGGCACATCGGGAGTTGGGACCAGAGATTCGGAGCTGTTCGTGCTCTGTCATTCCGGTATGCCAGCGGTCATCTTGAATATATGTTACCTTGACCTAAATATTTGGTGTTGACCCCGGTGACCCTGATCCAATATATATATTAAAAATTATTAAATTTATTTAAAAAATTAAATTTCCTGAGGTTCTTTACACCCCCTTCTCCAATACTCATTCCACCATCGTGGTAGGTACAGCCGTTCGCCATCTTGGTCGGTGCAGTCCGCCATATTGGTCGGTGCAGCCGTCCACCATCTTGGTCGGTGCAGCCGTCCACCATTTTGGTCGGTGCAGTACGCCATCTTGGTGTAGTCCACCATATTGGTAGGCGTTACAGACACCGTTCACCCTCTTGGTTATTTTTTAGTTTGTAATTTGTTTATACATTACTAGAGTTTCTCTCTCGCCATCGTTTGACCGCCATATTGGTTTTTTGGTTTGTCATTTGTTTTACATTATTGGTACCGTCCCCAGAACCACGCCCAGCAGACGACTGACCCCCTCCCCCTTCTAATATATTTAATTGACCAATTGCCCAAGCCCTGTTTCTCATTGGCTAATTGCCCACTCCCTTCCAAAATATTTAATTGCTCTGCCAAGGTTTCTCATTGGCTAATTACTCGGGTGTTTTCGGAAACCTTCGTTCCGACACATCGGTGGCCTACTGTAATGCAAATGCGAACGATTTTTTTCCTCTTAAAAACTTTTATAAGACGCACCCTAAGCTCCATCGGGAAATAAGTATTTTTTTTTTTTTTCGCTCTTAGAAATGTACGCCTGTTGTCCGAAGCCATAAAATCGTTTCAACCATTTTGGCATTTGGAAGGATGCGCTCCCTTAGTGCCTTGGACAAAAGGGACGAGTTACCGTACCTGCCGAAAGAATTTCTCCTAGTCTAAGCACCTTACCAAATTTCGACCGTATTCAAGTATTTGCAGGCCTACCTGCAGCAGGACGAATACATACGGGACTGCCTCCCGTGCAAGGAGTGTTTCCAGGGCTGCACCACCTCGGTTCCCGACACGCCGCATCGCAGGGGTTGGTGCAAGGCCCGCCGAGAAGCCCTCGCGACATCTGCACCCGTTGAAGACGACTTACCCGTGCATGTTATCTACTCGCAAGCTGTACCCGTGGAAGATGCTCCCCTTCAAGAAATTTACTGGCAAGCACTACCCTGCGTGAAAACCAACCCAGAACACAGGTGCTCGATGTGTACGGACTTCGATAAAGTTTTAAATAACAAAAAAACATCTAGCGAAAAAAAATGTTTTGCAACATCACAGTTTTTCGCTTGTTGGGCTCGTACACCATCAAGCATATGGCCATCTCGTACAGTGACGAAGACGAGAAAACCAAAATTACCCTTTTTTACGGCCGTGTCAGTGGCAGCACCTTGACCGCACCATGCAACAGACGTACCGCCTTCAGACGTACGAAATGCACGGACTAAGGTGGGACGAGGGGAATATTCCGTACGAGGAAATTCCGGCAATGATGGACTCTGCCATACTTCCATATTACCCTGTGCATGTGCTTGAAAGGCGCCAAGAACGGCGATTCGCAATAAGTGCCCCATCTGAACGAACTTGTTAGACCTTCACAACCATTGCCGCTGCCCGCCGTTTCGACAGCTCGTCATACGTATACCACACGAGTTCACGAGTGCAAAAATAGAAGATATTGCTGTAACCCGTGTAACGCCGAAGCCATAAGTTTGTAGAGTTATGATAAACCGTGGTACATTAAAAAAAATATGTATTACATTTGTAATACCCTCCAAAACTCAGAGAAGAAACACGTATAAAAAAAGTATTCCTTGTATTATGCAGAAGCATAATAATAATAATAATAATTTAATTAATATGTGTGCATAAATAAATGTGTTGAAAACAATTATAGATTAATTTTATCTCGAGTTATATCTTGCCCGCGAAAGTTTAAAAAAAAAACAATGTTGTTAAAGAAAATAATCTTTCGTATTTAAGTTTTGTTATAATGTAAATAAAATAATATATTTAGCATATCAGTTTTGTTTTAATTTAAAGAAAAATATTTAATGAGACTCCAGCCGCCACTAACATACCGTGTGTGTGTGTGTTTGTGTGTGTGTAGCCCATATATATATATATATATATATATATAAATAAAAAACAATATATACACATATATATATACACATATATGACGTGTACAAAAGTCATTATTTAAAAAATATATAAAGTATTTGGAAAAAAATCATACATCGCGTATGGATGCGTTATGCTGCTTTCTATTATGTAATCATATCTCGAAAAACCCCAAAACAGAGTAATAAACCACTTCGCTACCCCTCACGGTCTGCGATACGCACATTGGAGGATCCCATGCATTCCCCCTAACCCAGGTATAGACACTTATCATTGAAACATTTTCTACCAATTTTAAAATCAGTTCATTGGGAAATTCAGGCAGCGGGAAAAAAACATACCCATATGGTTACTCCGCGTGCGGAGATTTTTCTAGCACCCATTTTCAGCATATAAAACGCTTTCAACGCATAAATAATTCACATAGTCTGTTTTGCAGGGAAAACATTATATACCGTGAGGAGACGCAGGCGTAAGGTACACCCACCAGAAGTACAAAATCATAAAAAAACACTTACCTTCGGCAAACAAATTTCTGTATTTTCATACATTCGTGTGCGCTCGCTCCATTAAGAGATATATCTTATCCGCGGTAAAACACCCCCACCCTCCCCCAACATAGCCCCACCGCACTGCTACGTGACTTTAACCGAACGAAAAATGACATGCGAACATTCGTATGTATATGTGTGGCCTCTAATCCAGCAGGTGTCAATAGTATTCACTCTTTTTGAATTACGCGAACTAAAACATAGTTTTATTCCCTACTAGCTGTGCCCGCGGCTCCGCTCGCATTGACTACGGAATTATTGTTTAGGTTTTTTTTAATAAGCGTCTTGGGTGACAGGGGGAGGGGTTCCCCCTGTCACCCACGACGCTTCCACCCGCCGCCACCATTGCTCTCCACGTCCGCGTAAGGTAAACCGACTCGCGAAAGTAAATTTTTTGATATTTTCTCGCGATAAATAATAGCCAATATCAACTTTCAGCCGTCCAACTATCTCTGTACAAAAATTGACGTCGATTCGTTGCTCCGATGCGACGTGGAAGGAGGACAAACAAACAAACACACTTTCGCATTTATATAATGGTTAGTCTATATATAGCAATGACCGGCATATTTCTCAGTTACATATCAATCAATAAGTTATTTTCTATATAGATATATCTACAAGTATCGATAAGTATCGATATATCGAGCATTGATGCAGCATTGTACCCCAAGAGCTAATTTTACAAAAAACATTTTTGAGGGAATGAAATATTTTTTTTCGGGATAAAAAGTAGCCTATGTCACTTCCCGACCCTCAAACTATTTCTTTGCAAAAAATCACGTCGATCCGTTGCTCCGTTGCGACGTGAAAGAAAGACAAACAAACATCCAAACACACTTTCATATCTTCTTCTATATAAATAAAAATGAAATGCTGTTCGTTGGTAACCGCATCACTCGAGAACGGCTGAACCGGATTGGCTATTTTTCGTTTTAAAATGTTCGTAATAGTCCAAATTAATTTTTTATGGAAAGAAAAATTGGAAAAGTTTCCCGGAATATTTTCTAATTCGGGAAAAACCGAACGTGAAAAACCGATACATTAGGTCGCATTTACGCAGTCCATCCAAGAAACGACGAGTGTTTTTATTTGCGTTTGCTATTAGTGGACGTTCGTGGCCCAACATAATTCCAACATCTACGAACTGTTTATGGTGGATTGTGTGGCACATATAGAGAAGCCTGTCAACGTTTGCGATTGTTAGATAATGACTCTCATTGGGATTACACACACGGGGATGCTGTGATTTCGTCAAATGCTAATCAAATACGAACTTTGTTTTCGATAATTATCTCAACATTCTTCCCATCGAATCCAATTGATTTGTCGGCTAAATACAAAGATGACATGTCTTATAACATTTTGTATCAAATGCGTACTAGAACATCAAATCCAGATTTGCAACTGAGCGACGAAATTCACAACGAGGCATTGATATTAATTGAAGACATGTGCTTGATGATGTCGAACAAGGTTTTACCTCAATTAGGTATGACAGCGCCCAATCGTCTGATGCACGACGTATTTAATCAAGATTTAAAACGAGAAAAACAATATGATTGCGATGCATTGAAATAATCAGTTCGAATGAACGTTCCGCTGTTGAATCGGCAACAAAAGCATGCGTATGACACCCTCATGAAAAATGCAAAAACAGTATCTCCGTATGCCTGAAAAAATGCAAGGAAATTCAGATACCAAATAAATCTTTGTACTTGATATAGCAATTTTTAAAAAAATTAATACGTACACATTTGCCTGCATTCTGTGAGGCAATTGCGTTATGTTTTTCGTCCTCGACACGAGGATGGCTCGGGATTCTGAAATCCCGATGTCGTGGATTCGATGTGAGAGAAAAAGGTGCAATCCCCCTTCCTCTTATACCGAACAGATGTAGATACTTTTTATTCGTGTCTACCTACTCGATTCTCGTAAAATAGTAGTGTGAGCTACATCTTCCAAGTGGTGTGCGAGCTAAAATAATAATAAAAGTAAAGTTTACATCTTTTTCAGACGGAGCGAATTGCTAGGACAAACGGGAACAAGTAAGGACTCGATTAAGAAACCATCCCGGCATTCACCTGAAGTGATAAAAAAAAACGTTCGACCGAACGAGTTGAGTATCGAACCGGGGTCCCCCTGAAATGGGTCTCCCCTGGTTTTGACTTGTGCGTGCAGATATCATCTGTGTTTATTATCCTGTGAATTAAAGTTGGCTTGTGTGAGAAATAAAACAAGCTGCTGGAGCGACAAGCCTCCACCCGGCGGTCAGTGCGCTAGGGCAAAGTCCAATTCAGCACCTGGTGCAGCGCGGCTGGCCGTGTGCGCTAGCTCAGATTACGACTGCACGTACCTCTCGTTTACTTCCGTAATGGCACTCGTAACCACTTCTGTAAAACGGCTTTTGTCTTAATAGTTTTATAATGCTTCTAGAAGTCTCGCCTGAAATTGGGATATTTCGGGATATGTGAGTGCGTGTGTGTGTGTGACGTATGAGAAAGTGGAGAATGTACCCCTTTTCTCTTATTTCTTAGTTTCACTGCATCACAAAGTATATTTGGTTTCACTGGAATATTTAAAAAAAATTAACATTAGATTTTTTATACGAAAAAAAAAAAGAACAACGTTGGAGTTCAAACCAGAATTTATTAAATTTTTTTTTTACATAGAATTTGTTTTTTACATTTGAAAGGGATTAACATAACTCTAAAATTTCATGGTCTCCTTAAGGGTGATGAATGAGAGCTGTATGCGCGTCTTTGCTGGAATTCGTATCGTGGTATAAATCTGCATGGCGGACTAGCATATATATAAATTTCCACATGTATGACGGAGCATCACTTGAGAACGGCACGACTGATTTGGCTGATTTCTTTTTTATTTTGTTCGTAATTGTCAGGACAAGGTTTGTATGAAAGAAAATTTTTGGAAAATCCACGGGAAAAGTAGGAAATTTGGATGGTATTTTTATATGAAATCTTTATGTTAAAGAATTTCATTACGTGAAATGAGGCACAGTTTGAAAGTTCTGCTGTCACATGTTTTTAGAACAAAAAAAAAAGTGCGGCTTTTGCGAAGTGATTTTATTATATTTTCTTTGTTTAGCGAAAAAGAATATTGTGTTATCGGTGGTGTGTTGAAAAGATTATTTTGGTGTCTTTGGAAAAATGCCACCAATAAGGCGTCAAAATATCGGTCGGCGTACGCGCAACGCAAGAGAAATACATGATCGTCGAGTCAGTGAGACTGATGAAGAGCGTAAGACAGCGTTTGGAGGCAAATAGAATAAGAATTTCTGAAGCGCGATCAATTATGACTCCGGAACAACGGAGACAGTCGAGTTCGACTCGCTCAGTTGGAGATAACGTAAACAATAATTTGGAACGTCAACAAAACAGATGGCCAAACGTAACAATTCGACAATTCGATATGAACGTTTGGCGTTCAGATACGATCCAACAATCAATTACGCCACGGATGTATCGGTCGACTTCGGAACCATGAGCACTGTTTGTCAACATTGCAATGCTTTGAGGTTTCGACATGAACCGCCAGGATTATGTTGTGCGAGCGGAAAGGTCAAATTACCACAATTGATACTGCCACCAGAGCCACTAGCATCATTGCTTTCTGGCCAAGAACCTCAATCGAAGCATTTTTTTTGCAGAATATACAAAAATACAACAGTATCTTCTAAATTACATCATTTGGAGCGAATATAACTGAGGAACGAGGCTTCAGCCCAACTTTTAAGGTATGGTTTCAGCCCAACTTTTAAGGTAAATTCATTTTCGACTACAACATACATCATACACAAAAAAAAAAAATCAAAAATTCACAATATTTTAATAAAGAATTTGTTTTAATTTTACAGATTAAAGGACAAATTCATTATCGTGCAGGAGCGTTGTTGCCGCCAGTGAATGATCACAAATTTCTTCAGGTTTATTTCCTTGGAAATTCTGATGATGAAATCAATTAGGTTGTGCCATCAGTCGTGCGGTAAAGCGAGAGATTATTGCACAACTGCAACAACTCTTACATGAACACAATGAATTAGTTAAATTGTTCAAAACTGCACTAGAAATGATGCCTTCGGATGATCACAAAATAGTGATAAAAGCAGACAAAAGACCAGTAGGCGAACATGAAAGACGCTTCAATGCACCGACGTTCAATGAAGTTGCCATTGTGGTTGTCGGCAAGAATTTGGAGTCTCGTGATATTGTGATTCGACGGCCTGATGCTAATAACCTTCAGCGTGTCAACTAAACCCATCGTTCGTATGATGTATTACAATACCCGCTGGTATTTTGCCGAGGAGAGGATGGATATAATTTTTTTGATCAAGATGATTAATCCATTAACAGGTCAAGAAACAAATAAAAAGGTCAGCTCGATGAATTTCTATGAATACCGTTTGATGATTCGTCGAAACGAAGACAATCATATATTGAAATGCCGCAGACAGTTTCATCAATTAAAATAAACCCACCTCTTCTATATTCAACATTAAAACCTGATACTAATTCAGATTCACCTTCCGCAAAATCAAATGGCGTACGATTAGTATCTGCTAAAAAAGAAGAAAACAAACATAAACAAAGAGGAAAAAAATAAAAAATATATCAACAATAATACTGAAAAAAAATAAAAATCAATTAAACAATAACTACCAGTAATAACAATAAAAGATAATAAAATTAAAAACAAACTTACTTCATAAGAAATAGTTTGAGCAACAGAGCGTAACCAACCCAATAATGCATAATTAGAATTAGAAGATCAACCAGCAATTATAATACTATAAACATTTAATCTTGCACAACAAAGAAAAAATATAATACCCAAACTATAAATAAAAATATTACTAAAATAAGGGATAACTAATCAAATAATTAAAGAAAGAAATAAATTAAAAACAGGAGAAAAATAATAAGGAATAAAATTAGAAAGATTAGGTAATACATTTTCCCTAGTAAATAACTTAATAGCATCAGAAAAAGGTTGTAAAATTCCTAAAAATCTAACTTTATTAGGGCCTTTACGTAATTGAATATAACCTAAAATTTTACGCTCAAATAAAGTAAAAAAAGCTACACCTACTAAAACAAAAATAGCTAAAATAAAAAAAGAAATTATAGAAAAAAAAATCAATAGTTATCAATATTAATTACTATATCAATAGTATAAATTAAATTCTAAATTTAATGCACTTAAATCTGCCAAATTAATAAAATTAATCAAAATTAAACAAAANAATAAAGTAAAAAAAGCTACACCAACTAAAACAAAAATAGATAAAATTAAAAAAGAAATTATAGAAAAAAAAAAATCAATAGTTATCAATATTAATTACTATATTAATAGTATAAATTAAATTCTAAATTTAATGCACTTAAATCTGCCAAATTAATAAAATTAATCAAAATTAATCAAAATTTTTGATTTACATGGTCCTTTCGTACTAACATAAAATAAAAATTTAAGGATAGAAACCAACCTGGCTCACGCCGGTTTGAACTCAGATCATGTAAGAATTTAAAGGTCGAACAGACCTAATAATTAAACATCTACACCTAATTATAATCTTAATCCAACATCGAGGTCGCAATCTCTCTTGTCGATTTGGGCTCTCAAAAAGAATTACGCTGTTATCCCTAAGGTATCTACATCTTAAAACAATANGGGTATCATAGGAGGGTGGTTTGTTAGGGGCGGTTGGGTGAGTCTGAACTTAACAATATATGTTTCTATATATTTAATTTTTTTTTTTTCGACTTTTTTGATTTTTATGTAATATTTGAATTTTGATCGGGGAGGGGAGTATTCAGGTGAGGGTGGAGAAGCGTTAGGCTTGTGATAAGGATGGGCGTAGGGGTAGTGTGGAGGTCCCAACCAAAAATGAAAAAATATAAAAAATAAATAAACTAAAATAAATTTATAAATAAACAAATAAAGATCTATAGGGTCTTCTCGTCCTATAAAAAAATTTAAGCATTTTAACTTAAAATTTAAATTGGGTTCATACCTCATCAATGGAATATTGGTGGTACGTACTAGATGATGTTCAGGGGAGGGGCCCATGTTCTCTGATTCTTCCCAGCCCTCTGGACCTGACTGGAGTCTCGATTCCTCCTCTACTTTTCCAAGAATTTAAGTGTCTTATTAGGCTAAGAGNTTGGGCAGGTCAAATCTCATATTTTAAAACAAGAAAAGATGTTTTTGATAAACAGGCGAATAAATAATTTTGCCTAATTCCTTAATAAAACTTAACAAAT
>NQII01004187.1:0-44460 GCA_002778355.1 Clitarchus hookeri
CACCCTAGGTATGACGTGTTTGGTGGTTTCCTAAGTGCACCCTAGGTATGACGTGTTTGGTGGTTCCTAAGTGCGTCATGTATCACAAGTCATTTATAATTCTGTTTACATAGAAGTATGTAATTTTTTTATTAAAACGAACTTTCACTTATATTTTATCTGTAATATTTAGTTTCTAATTATTGCGAGTTAAAAGCAGAGAAAAAATATGGGCATTGGTAATGCCTAGTAATAAATAGTTCTCATTCAAAATATCATTCAATTGAGTGTGCACGAATGCGGTGCGTTGTCCCTTTGGTGTAATTTTCTAGATTTAGTTATGCTTTGTTTGCACAAAGCGCAGGAAAAGTAGCGCTTCAGAAAGTTGGAAGTAATCGCGAATGAATTATTACCTTGATGACAGGGTAATTACGTATGTCTGTCTGTCAAAGAGGGTTTACGTGTGATAGGCGATTTGCCCCAGTACTTTGTACATTTGGTCATTAAATGTTCTCTCGGGAAAAGCACAGTACCGATGTTTCTTAATTTTTCTGGTTGAAGTAACGCCAGCGTTCATTTTTTTTTAACTCGTATATAGTTATTATACTTATATAATATCTTCAATTTTTCATTATACGTAAATCTGAAACGCCATTTTTTTTCTTTGATTCCTTAAATATTCATGTTATTATTTGCCTTCTCGAGTCGTGAGGTGTTCGGCTTAATTACATGCCCGCGATACTAGTGGGGGGCGCCAGTTGATGGAGGAGCCAGGTGAGGAACAATTTTGATTGGCTGCCAGGAATCTGTAATAAGTAGGCTGGAACTTGAGCAGTTTCATAGTTCAGGGGCTGGCATCGGTTGGAAACCTGTTGGATCCTGAGCCCGGCGTCGCGTTATCCGGCCGCAGTTCGTCAGCAACATTGGCTAATTACACGCGAGCCGGTTGATAACCTGCAGGGGTTGATGGCGGAGGGCTAATTAACCCTCGGGAGACTGTATTACGACGTGATCGCCTTCAATCAAAGTATTAGCACTTAAAGAGAGCTGAGTAACTCTACCTACAAGACTCGTGGTCCGCCACAACCGGTTAATTGCATTTAATGATACCGAATAATCTGAACACCAGGCGATAGTGTAAAGTTACGAACTCAATCTCCTTCACAGAAAAAAAGTATAATGCTGTGCGAGCAGTATTAATGTTACTACAACATAAATATTTTATTATCTGTGAGCCGTCAGTAACTAATGTTGCTGTTAATGTAATATAATGTTACTGCATCATTAAGTACTTTTGTGACAGCATTGCCTCCTTACTGTACCGGCAACATTTAAGTGGTGTTTATGTTGCGTCAAAACTAATGTTGTGTTGCCTTGATGTTAACATTTGTGTTAAAAAATCTTCTTGTATTTGTTTTGCTTTAAATAAACACTGCAGTGTGAAATAAATTAAGTACAATTATTTTGCCACAAAAATAAATATTACCAACGAAAAAAAAAAAGCATGCACAGGAATCGAACTCGCACCCTGAACTCGCACCACTTCATCAACTCCGGCGCCCCTATCAACTACTCCACCTTAATATATCTGTTCGATTTCATATTGTGGGTACTGAAGACAATATAACGACAAACTGCAGTTCTCTTTCGTCATGTGGAAGTATTTCATGCTCTAGAAATACATGCATGTTTGGCACACGTAATCTGCTTTGCAGGGCTCGAGGACTGGTCTTTGATACATTTAGTTTTCATATTATGTTTTAAGAATTAAATACGGTGGTTTCATTTCACGATGTTATCGCTGTCCTCTACCGTTCGCTAATTATCAACGACATGTCAGTGTAACCTTGTGTTGGTTGGACTTTTTTTAATTTTGCAGTAACACAAAATATTTATATTCTTCCTGCTATTTTTAGCGTAATACGACATTTGGTTGCGGCAACATCAATATAACGACAAACTGAACATGCGGAAATACTTTATGTTCTAGCAATATATGCATATTCGGCAAACGTGTCAGTGCGACCTTGTGTTAGTTGGACATTTCTTTAATGTCGCAGTAGCACAAAATAACTCGTTCTTCGTGTTAATTTTAGCGTAATACAACTTTTTGTGGCGGTAACATTACTTAGAGGCTTTGTTAACATTGTCACTTCAACAGTATGTTTGCATTACAGTAATTTAATACTATGTAAATGGTTAACATTAAGTAATTTTGTCATAACACTATTGATGTTACTGCAACGTAAGCCATTAAAGAAATGCCTGAATAGTAATTTTTTTGTTGCAGCAACATTAGACTTGTTTCCGAGTCCATCTAGAAACGAGTGCGAAGTTATCCGGTGAAATATCGCTTCTTATGAAAGCAACATTCGGAAAAGGTGAATGTCCATATCTGCATTTGAACTGGCGCAATGTCCGGCAAGCGGCCAGTTAAGTTAGTAATGACGGAGGAAAAACAATCTTTAGTTTTAGTTTATTGCATCCAATAGATCAGCTAAGAGTGCATTAACGTGCAGAGATATAGAACCAGTAAATGTGTACAAGATACGTGGTCAATACACTGAAACATGGAAATGGAAAGTATAATTAACAATTATTCTTCTACATCGGTGCTTCACACCTTCTGACATGAAGCATCCCGTCCAAAAACACTACTACCTGTGAAAAACCGGAGCAAAAAAAAAAACCAGACATTGGCATCCTAATTTGCTTGCTGTTCAGGTGCATCCCCACACCCAAAATCCACGGGGTAGCCATTTGTCATTGGCGTAAATAAAAATAGTAAATATTTGGAAACATTTAGTAGTCAATCTATTTGTGTTTCTGACATAAATATTGATCAATAGAATAAAATGATTTACACATCAAACATTTTTTTAGTTCCTTCTGAACTGCAGGCTTTGGTGGAAATCCTATAAACCCTTGACGGCAGGGATAATCCCCCTTATAGTCAATTCACAGTTTCTTCGAATGTTTCGAAACAAATCTTTGAAAAATCACCCCAGGAGTAACTTGTCAAACTGGTTTTAAAATAACTTGTGTACCACAAATATATAACACCGTCATTATATTTAAAGTATTAAATTTTAGAATAAATGAAACTTTAACGTAGTATCTTCTATAAATTGTAATATTTATTTCGTATTCAATACGAATTAAAAACAGTGAGAGCAGCGATGTGTTGGCAACCGCAGGTAAGAAATAGTTCACGGTTAAAAAATTGTTTTAACCTAGTTTGTTTTGTATGCTATCTGTAAATTAAACGTTGCCTATTGAATTATTTTAAATTTTAGGAAGCACTGATGGAAACATATTTAATGGATGTTGTTAAAAATATCAGCGCAAAATACGGTGCGTAGGCCCTAATGGCATGGTGTTTATTTTTTCTTCCAAGGAAGAAACTCGAATACGTGGAGCGGAGATTCCCCCCCCCCTTCTCTATCATACCCCTAGCTCTCCCCTCTGTCCAACATCTTTCACCCTCTCCCACTCTCTCTCCCTTTCCCCCCTTTCACTCTCCCACCCCCTCTCCTCCTTCTCTCACACCCCCTCTCCCCCCCTCTATCGTCCTCTCCCCCTCTCTCTCTCGCGCGAGGGAGGCGGAGGCTTCGCCAGACAGCCAAGCCCGGGCTCGTTGCGGAGCTTCATCATCTCGCCGCGCCTTCGCGGGCACACGTCAAAGAGTGGTATCCGTCGCGACGCTGGATTACCGCTTGTTTCCTCGCCGAGACCTCGCATAATACTTTAATCTCCTGCTCTCGTGCGGACGATTTGGGGTTGGGGGGAGAGAGGGTCCACTTCGTAACACAGCGCGGCTGAAACGACCGACGAATTTGCCTGATCCGCCCTTAAAGAGATGTTTTCGTGAAAGACCGGGCGCCACTCCTCGCAAAGCCGTTGTCGAGTGAGCACTTCACTAACAATGAGCATTTGCAGGGTTTAATTTTCTTCGTCGCCGTGAAGGCCATTTTTCACGAAAGAATAAAAGACTGTCATCACAGAGGTCTTTTGAAAGGAGCAACGATAATACAGGTTTTTTTTTTTCCGGTGGCATGCTGTGAGAGTCTTAAGTAGACTCATAATGTGGAATATTATGGTGCAAGTCAAGTTGNGATGAGCGTTTGCAGGGTTTAATTTTCTTCGTCGCCGTGAAGGCCATTTTTCACGAAAGAATAAAAGACTGTCATCACAGAGGTCTTTTGAAAGGAGCAACGATAATACAGGTTTTTTTTTTCCGGTGGCATGCTGTGAGAGTCTTAAGTAGACTCATAATGTGGAATATTATGGTGCAAGTCAAGTTGTCCCACTGGAATGTGTTTCCAACAAGATCACTTGCTCGCCAGCCACAGTCATCTTGTTCAAGAATGGGTTTGCGACCAGTAAGATAACTGTGGGACTGGTCTGCCTTATCTCCAGACGTGATTGCGATCAAAAAATGTGCGAACAGAAATGAAGAGTGGAGATATTCGTGCGGTTCTTAGCATCGAGGTCTTGAGAGCCGGTGAGGGCGAAGCGAGGCGAGCACGGAATGCGAGGGCGGATAAAACGGTAGATCCCCCGAGAAAACCCGCTGACCAGCGGCATCATCCGGCACGATTCTGGCGGGAGAAGATCCGGGAACGGCTCATCCGGGAATCGAACTCGGTTCACCTTGTTGGGAGGCGAGTAATCTAACCACTATATAACCGCGGCCCCTGCAAGCTGGGATGAGATATGCTCTGACGAACGATTAACCTTATTCCCTTCAAGATTAAAGGGTACTCTTAGAGATGTCGCTGCTCACGATGGAGGGCTCAGCTAACTGTGAAAGTCATTATTTAAAACCCTTGACAACCCACGTGTCGTTGAGGTCTACTGCAGTCCGCACCTCATACAAATTAGTACAGAAATTCGTAGCTTAAATCTTTCGAGGTAGGATAGATCTCTAATCTCACTGTCCCAGCGATGAAAGGGTAAATTTCTTCACAGACATGTATAATCTATTCGCGGTTTCTTTGCACTTTTTAAATTAAACATTTGAAAAACCACCCCATGTAGGACGTGTTTGCTTGTTTCCTAAATATATAATGTGTCGCGGCGTTTAATAGTTATATTAACTTAGTAGCTCATTTTTGGTTAAAATTAATTTTTACTTTCATTTGATTGATTAACAATAATATTTCATATACAAGATATAAATAAATGGAGAAAAAATGTGTTTTGTTAATGCCTAGTAAGAAATAGTGTTTGCGCGAAATATCATTAAACTGAGTGCACACGAATGCGGTGCGTGGTTCTTTATAGATATAGTTACGCTAGGTTTGCATGAGGCGGAGGAATATCCTGAAAGTAGAACTTTCAGCAGAACGTTGGAAGTAACCATAGCAAGCAATAGGCCTCAGTAAAATTAAATCTAACAAACTCTCATTTCCATTAGTAACTGCTAATATGCGTTTTACAAAAGCTTTATTATTACTAATGCGATGAAAATTTGTTCGTGTTGGTCCACTTTTATGCCAATTTTCAATCACAAAGTTCCTTTAATGAATTTTTTTTAAATCTGTGTTTTTGCTTTAGTTAATTTAATAGTAGTTCATTTAGAAACTTTCTTAAACCAAGTACAGTTAGGCATAGAACAATAAAACATTTATTACTTTACTTGCAATTTTAAGCCTGTTAGATTTCTGTTTACTTTCCGGTGCAGAATACGTTCTTTCTGAAATGTTAAAATGCTGAGTGGGACACATTAGCTTGGTGATAGAATGTGTCGATAGAAAAAAAAATTAAATCGTGATCAGTGACCTCGACATGATGATATACCGCCGGGGAAACGAGTTGTTGGCATGCTTTCCTCCGGATATTCGGCGGAGAAATTCATCCGGCTGGGAGTCAGCGATGGTCGGATCGTGCCGCGGCGAGTCGAACAATCGCAGCGGACCGGCTGCCGGAGCCCGGGTCCGGTATTGTACTGTCACTCTGCGTCCGACAGGCAGAAACATCCCCTCGTATTTCACTGCCCGGCGCACGTGTTTGATTAACGAGCGGGCGATGGCGTTCACCTACTCGTCGAGAAGTCACCCGTGGGGCCTGCCCCCCGCGCGGGAGCAGCGATACCGCCGTCGAGCGGGAGCGTGGCGGACAACTCGTCATTTTTCACTTCTTGATCCGTTCACATCCTGGATTTATCAGTCGTTTCTCGGCGAGTTCTGTTCCGAATCGTTTTTTGCCGAAATTTGTTTACACCGCGCAACGTGTATTGCAGCTTTTGATTTTTCTCGAAAGCTGTTAACACATACACCGCGTAATCCATTCACGGTTACTTCCAACTTTTCTGAAGCGCTGCTAAAGTTGTACTTCCACGACATTTCTCCGCCTTTTACAAACTAAGCTTAACCGAATATAGAAACATTGCCCCAAAGGGACAACGCACCGCATTACACAGTCAGTGTAATAACATTTTGCATAAAAAGTATTTCTTACTAGGCATTACCAACACGTCTGTTTTCTCGCTATCTTTTATTCATAATAATTATAAATTCAATATTATAATTTATGAATAACAATAAGTAAAAATTCGAAACGAACAATAATATGTACTTTTACGTTAACAGAAGCATAAAATGCTTGTAATACATCGCATATTTGGGAAGTAACTAAACACGTCTCACATGGGGGTGATTTTTCAAAAGTTTGATTCAAAAAGTGTGAAGAAACCGCGAATAGACTATACACCAGTTTATGTATTTTTACAAATTATTCTTTGGATACTAGTTGCTAATATTAATATATAACGCTACAACTGGATTGGAGCAAATTTTAGGAAACGTTAACGTGGGTTGTATGAAACTGATGTTGAATTGTAACAAGCAAATACTGCACATTTTCGAGTTTATTATAAATGTGGAGCTGCTAAAACAATTGTGTATGTTTCATAAAAAAACGCTTTCTAAACATACAATATTTCATTTCAGTCTCACAAGAAAATCTTTCGCAACTGAAGTAGTTTCCAAAAACNAACGCTTTCTAAACATACAATATTTCATTTCAGTCTCACAAGAAAATCTTTCGCAACTGAAGTAGTTTCCAAAAACGTAACAAAAATGTTTACTGCTTTTTTTCAATGGTTATCCCGTTCGTAACCGGTGCCCACGAGCGAATAGACATGTTGTATAGGAGGGATATTTATGGTTGTGACCGTACGCAACTAGGGAATCAGTAGCTAGTGTCTTGAGCGTCTTTCTTGAGAGAGATCTGATTTGTTGAATATTCTGCAACTCTCATCTGTGATTGGTTAACGCTAACACCAACTAACACGCAGTATGTCGTTCGAGAGTGGGATTCGCGCTATCGTGTGGCGCCGCGGGCTAAATTCCAAGCTGTTGCATTCTCGCTTTAATTCTGTCATTGGCCGACAATTCGTGTGCCAAATCCCAAGGACAGTTTTGGCCGATAGAAAAAGCTCGTTGGTAGAGCCAGCGAACTCCAGTAACGTGATCACGCGGGTAAATTACGCCGCGCCACGCAGTTTCCAATAGCCAATGGAATCACGGAATTTGCTCAGGTGAGGTATAGAGAAGCGAAGTCTAGCCTTTCGCAAAAATATTAACGCGAGTTTTGCACGTACCTACTCACGTGCAGAGGCGATAGCATATAAAACAGCCGCACAATGCAGATCTCAGAAAGTATGCTACGCCATACGCCATCCCCTACCGACCAGTAAAACTCGTCTCATCATCTTCAAGGCTCAGTCTTCTCAGTACAGTTCTGTCAACGAGATTTTTCAAAATTGCTTCTCCCGTCTTTACTACGGACGCCCTCTATTTCGTTTTCTGTAGCTTCGTAATTAAACATCATCCTAGTATATCTGTTGTTCGTGCTTTAATGATCAGTCTATTAAATGTAAAATAAAATCCGCACTGCGTAATTCGGCCAAAAAAAAAAATATATATATATATATATATATATATATATATGTATATTAACCTAATACGGCGGAGGATCAACCCACCTTCGAATCTCTTATCTATGACTGGAAAAGTACCAAGGCCAAGACTAGCCTTCTCGTCCAATCAGTCAGTACTCGGTCGTAATTACTTCCTTCCACATTCTCGTCAAGAACGGAAATTACAGAGATGCCGTAAGGTAAGGCGTCACCGAATCGCGGGAGGGAAAATGGGGTGAAATAGCGATTAAACTAAAAGTGAGAGGAGAAGCAGATATTTTACTTTAGCAGCAATTTATGTAATATTTAACATGAAATTATATATATATTTTCACGATGTTATATGGTCACTATCTATTTTAATTAAATTCTTAATGAGGAAATATTTCTTCCTTGCACTGTGAAATGTTATATTTCCATTTGATAAAATTCGGACACGAGAGAACGGTCATTTATACCGTCTAGGGGTGTTCTGGTAATTTGATAATCGGACATCAGCCATCCAGGGAGTAAAAAGTAAGAAGAAATTACTTATCAGCGGAGGCGATACGTATGAAAGCGGCGCTCTGCTTCGGTGTACGGAGGTCAGAGAAACTTAGGATGGTACAGTTCTCTGCTCTCCGGAAACATGAACACCAAAATTCATACGAAATTCCATGTAGGTAAATTCGACTGTTTTGAAATTTGAAGACGTGAATCTATATTGAGTTCTAAACAGCGCACTCCCTACCTAAAAAAACTTGCTATTACCGAAACTTTTTTTTTTTTAAACAACGCCTAATTTAAAATGGAAATTCTATCAATTAAATACAAATAAATATTTTTCAAACTAGGCAACACGGAAGGAAAACCCCAATGTTAATAATTTTAATGTTAATAGAATTAAGTACGTTTTTCTCTTCAGAAGAGTAAATGAAATGAATTTCCAAGTTTCTTGAAAGATAGGCACAGTGCGGTAACTAAAACTTTATGGTTGCCTTTTAAAATTTAAGGCACCGCTCTTGCGAATTCTTGTCTCCAACTTTTGATAACAGCCACAATTTTGTCTTTCCAGCGTAGTTATGGAAAACCCATACGCACTCTGCACCATAAACATCTGAAAGAAACCTGCTAATAATAGTCGTTATGTATTTATTTTTGAAGCAGTTCTGGCAAAACAGAAATGCCACTTTGTGGATAAATTAACTTCTTATTTCAACTCGCGAAAATTTTCCATAGCATACGTGATATGAGTAAATGGAATAATTTTTTTTTGCTCTAGTGGAATATGTATATAATATATATTTAAAATTATTTAAAGTGGTTACTAAGAAGTAACTTTCAAAACAGTTGTATTAAATATTGTGGTAAAAAATTACTTAATTTTTGCTACAGAATTACACTGAAGAGCCAAAAAAAAAACTGGTTCAACTGCCTAATATCGTGCAGGGCCCCCGTGAGCACGCAGAAGTGCCTCAAGACGACGTGGCATGGACTCGACTAACGTCTGAAGGTATGCAGGAGGCAATTCACATCATGAATCCTGCAGAGCAGTCCACAAATCCACAGGAGTTCGAGGCGGTGGAGACCTCCTCTGAACAGCACGTTGCAAGGCATCCCAGATATGCTCAATAATGTTCATTTCTGATGATTTAGGTGGCCATTGGAAGTGTCTAAAGTCAGAAGAGTGTTCCTGGAGCCACTCGGTAGCAACTCTCGACGTGTGGGGTGTCGCATTGTCCTGCTGGAATTGTCCACGTCCGTCGGAATGTACAATGGACATGAATGGGTTCAAGTGATCGGACAGGATGCTTACGTATCAGTCACCTGTCATAGTCGTATCTAGACGTATCAGGGGTCCCATTTCACGCCAACTGCACATTCCCCATACCGGGACAGAGCCTCCACCAGCTTTAACAGTCCCCTGTTGACACGTAGGGTCCATGGATTCATGAGGATGTCTCCATGCCCGTACATGTCCATCCGCCCGATACAATTTGAAACGAGACTCGTCAGACAAAGCAACGTGTTTCCAGTCATCAACAGTGTTGGCGGACCCAGGCGAGGCGTAAAGTTTTGCGTCGTACCGTCAACAACGGTACACGAGTGGGCCTTCGGCTCCGAAAGCCCATATCAATGATGGCCCGTTGAATAGTTCGCACGCTGGCACTTGTTGATGCCCCAGCATTGAAATCTGCACCAATTTGAGAAAGGGTTGTACGTCTGTCATGTTTAATGATTCTCGTCAGTTGTCGTTTGTCCCGTTCGTTCACGATCTTTTTCCGGCCGCAGCGATGTCGAAGATTTGATGTTTTACCGGATGCCCGATATTCACGGTACACTCGTGAAATGGTCGTACGCGAACATCCGAATGTTATCGCTACCTCGGAGATTCTATGTCCCATCTCTCGTGCGCTGACTATAACACCACGTTCAAACTCACTTAGATCTTGATAACCTGCCATTGTAGCAGCAGTAACCGATCTAGCAAATTTTCCAGACGCTTGTTGTCTAATATAGGCGCTGCCGACCGCATCGCGTTACTCTGATTGGTTCCATACCTCTGTTATTAACATGCGCACGCCTTTACCAGTTTTTTTAGCTCTCCAGTGTAGTTGTCAATTATTATAATGTTATAAATATTTATTTTTATGCTATATATGTATAACGAAAATTTGTAGCCACTATAGAATTATTTTATCGTTATACGATGTTTAACAGGCGTTCTACACGAAAAATTTGTGCATTGTATATTACCGACACTAGATCATAAAATTTAACCTATCTTTCACGCTGTGTACAAGAACCCATTCCATATTTTACATGTCACTGTAATAAATTGAGAAATTGAGTTTCTCATTAATCAACTTGAACCCTTCACCCGCAACGAAACTTCAGATAGCCGAAATGCACAAAAGCGGGGATAACAAAACGGTATAAAGTCTATTAATTTTCATTTCGCAGGAGGGCACACAAAGAAAACTTATCTTCAAGTATGCAAGTTTCGTCGGTAGATTCATTTTGAAACTACGTTTGTAAATAACAGTTTTTAATGTAGTATAAATTTGTTGTGTTTATGAATGGACACACTCCCAATGTTTTGAATTAATTTCGTTAGAAGGTGCAAAACCTTATTTAATTACAACATTCTAACTGTTTAAAGCAAAGTCTTGGATTACTAAAACTTGACAAGTGCGATGGCGTCGTTCTACGTCGGCTGTTGACAGAGAGTTTTACTTCCGACGTGAGGCGGAACTGGGCGAAGAGGTCTTTGTGTTAACCGAGTCTGTTTTTCCACCACTTTGGCAGAAAGCTCGGCTGCAGATCGATAACGCCTGTAGGCATCAACAAGGCCGGTCGCGTTATCCCCTGGAGTGTAATCGGGATTAGTTTTTAATTCCGCCAAAGTGAAGGAACAATTTTTTTTTTTTCGTTTCCCCGGAAGCCGGTGGCGGGCGATAAATTACGTAATCTGATTTTGCATAGCAGAGTAATCGGGAGCTTACATTGCGGGATTGGTTCGGCGACCAAAGTGGTACCGTCTCACCCTCCCACACCCAACCACATTTGGTTCCGCCTTTCAGCACGTGAGAGGAATGCGAGTCGTCATTCCAGTGGCAAGGCAGGGCGGGTTCATCCCCGTATTCACGCATACGCTGTCCTTCGGAAGCGAACGTTCGAGAAAAATCACCGCTCATAACTACTCACATTTTTACATTACACGTTGGCGTGCTGGCTCCCAGTTAAGTTGGCAGCGAATTAACAAGACACAGTTCTTACCACTTGGCGTATGTATGGCCACCGAAGGCATTGCTATGTGTTTTATACGCATTTGAGTATGTACATATGTACGGATAAGTGGCGTATTTACATTCCTAACAATTCCACGGTGTCCCTTGGATGATGCGTGAATAATGTGATCAGGTCCGTGGTGATGTAATGTTACAATGGCGGAAGGATACAAACATTAGAAGCAGAAGTAGATACTGATCAGAGATTTCAGAAGTGCTCAATTAACTATGAACAGCCGGTACCAACAAGTTATGGGATGGTCACGCTAAACTGAACACTTCTGAAAGCCCTACTTATACCCATTTATAAAATTTGTATTACCATGGGGCTTATCGCTTTGTTGATGCGTGGGTCATGTAAAACTTAAATGATTGGAAAATAAAATATTCTATAAATTTGCTAATTACCGCAAAACAAATAATTTAAGTATTCAGAAATGTTTACCTAAGAGTATCCAATGTTAAGACTTGGAACTGTTGTCCCTCGGTCGTTACCAATTTCACTGGACGCATGACAGTCAGTGAGGCTGTTAAAATACATGCAGGTAGTGAAAGTGACATTTTTCAAAAGTTGATTTCAAAAGTGCTCAAATAACCACGAGCAGCTTATAACAAGGAATTTATTCAAATACTTTTTGATAAACCGATAACGTCAAAGAGATTTTTTTTGTTTCTTCCTCATTCCAATATTTTGCAGCCTGAATTCAAGACTATCATTGTTCAAAATTTTCTACAAACTACAAATGAGAGGAAAAGTATTGTGCCTTTTTTTTAATGTTTTGAACTACTAGGCTATGTCAGAAAATACATTTTTTAGTATTAAAAATGTGCTAATAAATAACAGTGTGTGCCATTCAGCTCCTTTAAATTACATATATGTGCAAATATGAAATGTTTAAGTTTGCTTATTAATTAGGTTTTTCGGTGTGCAACGCCCATTTTTCCGCCAAACGTCCAGTAAAATAAAAGAGAACGTTGCGACAGTCTTGAAATGTCAAGTATGTAACGTAAAATTAGATACACCATATACTCTGATGTGTTCAGTACATTAGCAATTCCTCTAGTGCTGGCACATCGGTTAGCATCAACATAGTCCTACACATAGGACTCGATGTCTAACTGTGGTCGGCCAATATCGTGGTAATTTACACATACAGTTCCTTTCACGCCAACACCGATGAATTTTTGTGATTGCATACATATCTCGTAAACATCAAGATGGAAACATTCCCGCATATTGACAACGCACAACTGATGCAATACACATTTCACCATATGTGAAATGCATGTCCGTCAGTTCCCCATTACTCCACTCCATCGTACACTCTGCGAAGAACTGTCTGCTGCATAAACTACCAACGCAATGATAGCAGACTAGCAACCTCGGCATTATAAGTGATATTTTCGTATTGTATGTGGGTTGATGTGTGCCCACACAATCTCGTTATGGAAGTTGAAGTCAACTTGCCTAGTGAAGGGTGCTTCATTGGTGTACAGCACAGTGCAGCAGAAACCTTGAGCTCACATAATCTGGCCTTGAAATCAGTCGCAATACTGCAAAAAGCAGGTTGATCATGGGGCTGAAGTGCCTACAGTGGCTTGTAGTGATATGCGTGCAACCTGTCTGGCCGTAAAATTAAATCTACTGTAGACTGTAAGGCGTTCAGTTCATTAGAAATTACTCAAGTGTTGGCTCCTGGGTTAGTATCAACATAGTCCTACACACCATTATAGATGTCTAATAGTGGTCGGATAACTTCGTGGTAACTTGCACATACAGTTCCTGTTTCATGTAAACGTCGATGAATTGACGTGAAACTTTTGCACGTGTCGACGACGTGCAGATGACGCATTACACATTTCAGCATACGTGAGATGCGTGTCCGTCAGTTCTTCGTTACTCCGCTTTATCGTACACACTGTGAAGAACTGTCTTGTAGCGTAAACTTCCAACGCAACGCTAGCAGGCTGGCAACCCCGTCGACATTTGGTACGATAGTAGGAACCAATGCAATGGGGCGCTTACCTGCAGTAA
The DNA here is from genome assembly GCA_002778355.1 of Clitarchus hookeri. Lineage (NCBI taxonomy): Eukaryota > Metazoa > Arthropoda > Insecta > Phasmatodea > Phasmatidae > Clitarchus > Clitarchus hookeri. The sequence goes on from NQII01004187.1 coordinate 13,709, forward strand.
CTTCTCAGCCGTCCATAGTCTGGTATAAAAACATGTTGCATTAGGACCAGGGCATGGCCCAGGTTGTCACCTGACAAGTCATCCACGACTGTGATAGACGTTGCCTACCTCCCAGGCAACAACTACTCTGCGTTCCTATTAAATACGTGATTACTGACGGAACAACCGAGTCTAGCGAATATTGCCAGGGTGGTCTTTTTGATTGATTCTTGCGTGCTGATTACTAAGGTATCATGTAAAATTACTTCAGGTGTATAGTTACAAAGTTCTAAGCACTAGGATGGTGCCAATGGCTATTTAATTTATGAAGGGGTGTACTCGTATAACACCACATTATGTGATTACCTTCCTTGTATCCATTTGCCTGTATGCTACTGTTCGTTGCCTACTTACAAGTAATTTGCAAATTAAGTTTGCAAGAACACATGTCCACTCTCATCTTCCGGAGGCATCTACCGCTCTCCGAAATCGCTGTAGACTATGTCATAGCTTATATATTTTTTCCTAACTATTTTTTCTTACGATTGCGCTCACGTTGGGTTAGCATACATTAACATCTCACTCTGTATATGGGACACCTTCTAATTTAACTGAATATTAAACAAAATATAAACCTTTGTTTCTGGAGACAGTGCGTAATTCCCTGCAGGAAGTATTGGTATTGCGTACGTGCCTGGAACTGTATCGCTGCTACCAAAAGTTTTTGTATGCCTTTTAGACGAGAACTGTGGGTCCTGGGCAGTTGAAGCAAGAGGACCAACTTCGTTCATTAGGTCATACTACTTCAGTAGACCATAACCAAATGTTCATAAACCCTGACGTTAATAATATTGTATGCAATAAGTGGCTCGTCACCCATGCTATTTTCGTTATGGTGGGAGATATCAACGAGAGTTTGCTCTTGGGTCGAAGATGCCGATTTCATAAAACGATGTTCGGATAGTTGTAATTTAATTTAACCTCATGTTCTATATTTTGCAAAACAAAATACTGTTTAAAACTCTTTTTTAAAGGCTCATGTCTCTCATAGAGTCAGTTTAGGTAGAAAGCGCTCAAAATATTTCCAGCTTGGTTTTCATTAAGGAATCACCTCACGAAGTTTATCGGTCGAATTCCACCACAACCTGTATTCTTATGTTAGTATGTAATATATTTGTATGCTCGTATGTACGTATTAGCATCGCGGGAAAATGGTTAAACCAGCATGCATGTAATGTTATATATTTAGTTCACAATTCCTTAGGTTCCTCGAAATATGCGATGAGCTGCAACAGCGATTAACAAAATCAAGTAACTTACTAACCAAAAATAGTTTTCAATGCTTTCATTTCAGAGTGCATTAAATAAATCGTCAAGAAAGACGTTACGTAAGAACACTTAGCCAAAAAAAATAAAGGCAGAAGACAATTATATGGCGCTGTGATTGGAGTTATGCAGGTGCCACTGACTAAGAGAAAAGGGGGGTTATCGGGGTGTCTGTAGGGTCTATCGCGCGCCGCCCTTGCGCATGGAAGCCAGTTTGCAATAAACGAATATNGAGTTATGCAGGTGCCACTGACTAAGAGAAAAGTGGGGTTATCGGGGTGTCTGTAGGGTCTATCGCGCGCCGCCCTAGCGCATGGAAGCCAGTTTGCAATAAACGAAGTTGTTTACGCGGGCGTGAAGGCAGGAGGGTAGTTATGGCGGGGCCGACGACACCCCCGAAGGAAATAATTCACCCCGNTGTTTACGCGGGCGTGAAGGCAGGAGGGTAGTTATGGCGGGGCCGACGACACCCCCGAAGGAAATAATTCACCCCGGCCTGTAATCCCGCCACCCTAACGACTTGCGATCACGCGCGGGTCGCCCACGAGAGCAGCTAATTGGACGTCGGCGGCGCTGTCAGGAGGGGCGTGCGCCTAGCCCCGCGCCGAACATTGTAATCAAAGACGGTATATCTCCGTCCCATCGTCGCCCGCGGCTCGAGTCTAGCCCGCCGCCGCCGCGTAATTTTAACGGTTTTCTTCTCGCCCGCCCGCCGTCCGGACCCCGAGTATAAAAACAGCAGTACGCCCGGGGTATCCGCTGATTTACCGCACGTTATTACGGTCCTGTTTGCGCTNACCCCGAGTATAAAAACAGCAGTACGCCCGGGGTATCCGCTGATTTACCGCACGTTATTACGGTCCTGTTTGCGCTCTCTGCATTCCAACTGCCGTCCACTCTTCGTAAGAAAGGCTTCTGCAGGTGCCGTTACACTTCCAACAATTAGTTAGTTTTCTTGTCATGCCTGTTTTGCATCCTTATTACCATATTTGTGTCAACACACAAATCAAGCGGCTGTGTACATAACAGTATGTTCTCTTTCTGCTAGCAGCTATTTTTACGGTGCTGTAAACTGCGGCATGACTAAACCAAAAAGAATTTGGAACTTGTACCTTCTTAAATGTAAATCTCAATTAAGTATTTCTAGTATAATCTGAAATTCTTTACAGAGAAAATGAGCAAAATATGTAATTCATTTTATTGATATTAAATATCCACCAAGTTATCTAGCACTTCAATGATAAATGTTAAGAAATTATCCAGCACTTACTGGTTGAGCACTATCTGACGCAAATACAATATTAAATTTTTTATCAATGTGTCATTGTGTAGCTCAGTTTTACGTATTCAGTTTATTTTGTAATACATAAAACACTTACCATAAGTATGTATTTCTTATTAATACTTATTCTGTTATTTACCTTCATTTTGTATAAAGTGTGGTTAATTCACCACGACGTTCGCCTGATTCAGAGTTGATTGAACCTTTTTGAATCAAGCAATTGGAAATAAACTCCTTCTCCTCTAATGCATATATTTGAACGCAACCTCCGACTTCATTACTTGCACTAAATTCGCCAGGGAATTAAGAAAAGTAATTTTGTCTCAACATGCTCCTAATACACTGTTGTTTGTGAAAGTTGCAGCACGCAGAAAGAATGACCCAAACTCGGAGGATGTGTAGAACAGTGTACCAGAAAATAAGTGATTATGATTGCAGAGATATGTCGTACACGTAGGTCCAGTAACGCCTTCATGTGTGTGACCGGTAAGGTCAGTGTTACGCCAAGCTCAGTCAGTGAATAGACGTCAAACGAAGTGAAAGCAAAAGCCAGTATGCCTCATCGACGTCAAAGAGTGCCATACCAGCACGTGAAAGTTCGAACGGAGCAGACTGATCTGTCTCCGGGAAACAGGTTTGTCATATCGTGACATTTTGGCTCGTACAGGGCATTCTGCTACGTCAGTGATGCATGTGTGGCACCAGTGGATGGAAGAGGGTCGTACGCAGCGACGAGCAGGTACTGGACCTCGCAATGTGACCAAAGTACGAAATGGCCGCCATCTTGTCCGTATGGCCGTAATGGACCTTACAGACTCGTCCACAGTGTTCGCTTGACTCTGGAGCACTTCAACGAGTGTGGACCTGTCTGCGTCCCACAGTTCGACGCCGTCTGCTGCTGGCTGGACTGGTGTCACGCATGTCATTGCGTCGGCTTCCATTGTCCAGAAATCACAAACGCCTCAGACTGAAATAGGCACGTTAACGCCGTCACTGGCGTGCTGAGTGGCAAAATGTAGTGTTTTTGGACGAGCTATGCTTCAACCTGTCCTACAGTGATGGCCGCGTACATGTTAGACGCTACCGTGGAGACCTCAATCTAGCAGCCGGCATTGTGGAGCGGCATAGCGGACAAACGCCAAGTGTATTGGTTTGAGGCGCCATCGGATACAACATACTATCTCGACTACTACGTATTGAGGGCAATCTGAACAGTAACCGCTACATCCGGGAGGTTTTAGAGCCCGAGGTACTTCCCCTCCTTAAGGCGACTCCACATGCCATATTTCAGCAGGGCAATACCCAGCCACATGAAACGACGAATGTGCAAGAATTCTTCAACGAACGACTGGTACGAGTCCTTCCCTGGCCTGCACGCTCGCCTGACATGTCACCCATATAACATGTCTGGTACCTGGTTGGTCGGCGACTTGTTCATCATGGACCTCCAGCAGCTACTGTTGATGTTTTGTGGACTCCCATACAAACCGCGTGGAGGGAGATTCCCTAGGAACATATCCAAATCATATTTGATTCCATGCCACGACGTGTAGAGGCTCTGATTGCAGCACGTGGGGACTCCACGCCACACTGAATTCTCAAGGACAGAGATCGTGTACAGTTCTGTAATCTTAATTTATTGTGTATTGTAATGTACCTAATCTGTGGTATAAAGTTATTTTCAATCACATGTATCCTTCTTCTTGGTGTTGCATTTTTCACAAACGTTAGAGTATAATGAACCAATTGGTTTCTATCATAGTTTCTCTCGTATTTGTGCAGTAAGTTTAAAGGTACAGCGGTCTGAAAAACTGTCATTAACAATCTTGGAGGCTACAGTATAAATGCATATGCGTGACAACTTGAAAGTATTATTCCGTCCTTACCTAGGGTACGTTTTCTTTACCTTGCCAATCATATTGCGGCAAGTCAAATAGTTTATTTTGACAAAACCTACTTCAGACATGCTGCAGCGCTGTTCGAGTGCCAGGTGGGTGACAGCCTTAACGTGTTAGTGGTTCGTAACCTATGACCTCGGGTTCGATGACCGCGTGATAGGCGTATTTATAAGTGAGAGAGCTAATAACTCTGAAGGGAACAAGTGGCATCCGCACGGCATTCCAGCATAGTTCCGTAATACAACAAACTGGCTCAGGAGGTTGTAGCCTGGTGATAGAGGATCCCACACGCGACATACTGGACTCTTGTCCTAAAGCGAGTGAGATGAAGTGAGTTAGGGGTGAAACGAAGGCTGGGAAGAAACTGTAAAAACTCGGGANTCTTGTCCTAAAGCGAGTGAGATGAAGTGAGTTAGGGGTGAAACGAAGGCTGGGAAGAAACTGTAAAAACTCGGGGAAAAACCTCCCTATTATAGCGTCAATTTACTGTTCACGGTAACAAAGTGTGCAGCCTGATTCGAAAAATTCGCAGTCCTTTAGAGTACTGGCATTGAACCAAAACCAGAGTTCTCCAGGGTTAGATACATAATACGGCGCCTATTAAGTTCTTTAAGGAAACAAAGGCGATAATTTTACAAGATTAATTTTAGTGAATTTTCAGTAATATCAAACCGTCTCTCATTATCGNAAGGAAACAAAGGCGATAATTTTACAAGATTAATTTTAGTGAATTTTCAGTAATATCAAACCGTCTCTCATTATCGTTTCTTTATTTATGTCTTAAAAAATCACCAAGGGCAGAGTCATCACAGACGGTACCTCTTTCTTGAACAATCCCATGAGGAGGAGGAATCTGCCGCGGCCTTTATCAAGGAATCATTCCAGCATTCACCTAGAGTGATCTCGGGAAACCACGCAAACCCGAGGAATAGCTGGGCAGGGATTCGAGCCCAGGTCCTCTCGAATGTGAGTACAGTATATTATTAACACTTCGCCACCTCAATTATCCAATTACTGGTCCCTTAAGAGCACATAACCAAAAACTTTCGAGAGTAATAAAAAATCATTGTGTATTGTATAAATGACGAAGGACGTATGGTTTGTTTATACCGCTAGATTTTTGTTAACTCAATTTGAATTTGTTGGTTCACCCAGAATCCTAACGTGGGAGAAAATTGTGCAGCAACCCCCGTTAACAAACTCATCTTTATCGCACAAAAACATTCGAGCATTTCTTAATAGAACTATAAGAATATCGTGTAAAACCATTTATATTATACTATTATTGTTTGAGATACTTTTGTTATTTCCATTTTCGTGTTCTTATCGTTGTATTTTTGCATTGCCCTTTATACATACATAATTTATTCATGTTAATTATGTAATATTCGCATTAAGGGAATATAAAAACTAAAACAATTTCGCAATTTTTGTTGGCATAATAACGAATTTTCTCCTGGAAGATAGGCAGCTACANAATATAAAAACTAAAACAATTTCGCAATTTTTGTTGGCATAATAACGAATTTTCTCCTGGAAGATAGGCAGCTACAGTGGGGGACTTATAACTGCAAGTGGGATTACATTCTTAGACCAGTTATGTAAGACAAACTTACAAACTGTTAAGTTGTGTTACGGAAAAGGTATACATTGTTTGCAAAGTGCATCAGTGTATTATATTTTTTATTTTAAATCCACAGTACTGGGGTACAAATATTAAATACTTATTTATTGAAATTAATGGAAAATTCACTTTTATACGCGTAAATGTAAGAAATTTTACACAAATTCTTATTACTTGTACTGATAAATATATATCTTAGACTAATCATTAAATAGCGAAAAACCTTGTCCGGGTGTAATGCTTCGTATTTATTAACTGGCATTGTCACGCTCTTAGTGCTTCATTTATAATCGCATATTTTATGTAAACAAATGTTCATATTTTTTTCTAGGTACAACTGAGAAACAACGGAAATCCAAAAGTGAAGTCTCATTCCAAAAATTACATTCATTGCACATGCTACAGTAAATAAATCTTAATGCTTATAATATTTTTAATTCTTGAGTCGTAAAGATATGTGTAGTGATACCGTGATACACAAGAACGTCCGGTAAATCTTGGTTCTTGCAACAGATAGTAACGTCTGCGTTGTGTTAACGTTATCTACACTCAGGTAACCCCCTCCGAGGCTAAGATCGTCAAGACGTTACCTTCGTTTCAAAATTCCACCACCGGGTAAACAAACGTAGAGTCGTGTGAGGGATCTNTAAGATCGTCAAGACGTTACCTTCGTTTCAAAATTCCACCACCGGGTAAACAAACGTAGAGTCGTGTGAGGGATCTACACTATATTTGTCTTCGGTTAGGGAAGGGGGGAGGGGGTGATAACCATCTGGCAATGGGCTTTCGACGATGGTGCCCGTCATGCCTGAAGGTTGAAGAGTAACGAAACCTTAATTCGGGTGGAAGGGCGCAGGAAACTGAAGTACGCCGAGAAAACCCACCAACCGACGGCAGCGTCCGCCACGTTCCCCACGCGCGAAAATATCCTGATATAAACCCGTCAGGAATCGAACCCTGTTCTAGGCGATGGGAAACGAGCTATCTGGAAGCTGGATTACCGTGGACCATGAAATGCCAGATAAGCTACTATATACGTGTGCGGTCGTATGGTAACGTTAGCGTCTAGGCCGAGATCCTCTCCATCTTTATCACGATCCTGTCATGAAGCGCGAGGCAAACCCATTATCTACGTTCAACAGCACTGCCAGTCACTTCCAATTCACGCGACAACGCTCAATACGACGACGTTCGTCCAGCGCAGGAGAACACACAATCTGGCTCGAGTGACGTCACGTAGCAGAGTTGCTGCACGGTGGCATATAAAGCGAGGTTTAGATGTATTATTTCCGTGCTCTTTGACTTCTTATTTCAATGTCTCTTATGTAACTACCGTACTTCATTTTTTCAAATCCGAAAGTAGTTTCGTGGATAAAAATCACAAGTCGAATTATTTGTTACGAAATATAATTGTAATTCCTGCATTTTTCATCTGTGATTTCGGAGTTAATAAGAAAGTTTTTTGTCGGANTTGTTACGAAATATAATTGTAATTCCTGCATTTTTCATCTGTGATTTCGGAGTTAATAAGAAAGTTTTTTGTCGGAAGGAAAACGCGTTTCATGAAACACGATAGAAAAAATTTTGTTATTTTGTTGTCATGCGAATTTCACTTTACATCCAAGAACTCTTCCTTGAGTAAAGACTTGCAGATCAGTTTAAAATTGCTTANTTGTCATGCGAATTTCACTTTACATCCAAGAACTCTTCCTTGAGTAAAGACTTGCAGATCAGTTTAAAATTGCTTACTTCAACATGCACATGTTTCAGAACACCCACACCAGATACCAGCGCTGAATATGAAAAACGACAGAAATAATGAAACATTATCACATTTCTCCTCTGTTTTAAGTTTTAGTTCCTGACCCTACACTAGGAAGCGGTTTAGTCGCTTCGATATGCTGGTAGCTTCGTTGTGCAGAAAGACAACTAGGTAGCTAGATAGGTCTTTAACGTTCCATCGACAGTAAGGTCATTATGGACGGGGCAGGTCGCTCTGAGAAATAATAATGGGGAAGGAATCGGCCATGGCCTTCATAAATGAACCATCTCAGCATTCACCTGGGGTGATTTCGGGGAAACAATGGCCACGATGGCCGGACCGTGGCCATTTGCACCTCCTTCAGGCAAACTCTCTCTGAGAGAGAGAGAGAGAGAGAANTGGCCACGATGGCCGGACCGTGGCCATTTGCACCTCCTTCAGGCAAACTCTCTCTGAGAGAGAGAGAGAGAGAGAGAGAGAGAGAGAGAAATAGAGAAAGAAAGAGAGAGAGAAAGAGAAAGAGATAGAGAGAAAGAGAAAGAGATAGAGAGAAAGAGAGAGAAAGAGAGAGAAAGAGAGAGAAAGAGAGAGAAAGAGAGAGAGAGATAGAAAGAGATAGAAAGAGAAAGAGAGAGATAGAAAGAGAAAGAGACAAAGTTCCCGGTGGAACCGGCACTGGCCTCTCCTACCTCCCCTCCTGGTGGCCGAAGCCTCTAAAGGGCTATACCAGGAGCACTTATCTTTCTACACTNGGATTATTTTCGGTCCTCTTCGTTTAGGGTCTTCGACCCGCAAGCCCAGTTCCTCCATTCTCTTTTCATTTCGTAACTTGGTCAACGTGTCTTCGTCCTCCGCCTCAATCAGTAATCCGCCCTTCCCCACTGTCCTGAGGTTCCTTACTTTAAGCTGCTCTTTCACAGGATCTAGGGTCTTAAGCTTTTCTCGTACTTCTTCTGGCTTCCCCTCCCCCTCCTTAGGATATATGAGTATTGTCTTCCTAGCAGTGTGTTTTCTGCCTTGTACCGTTTGCCACTCATTTTCCTTGTTATCCTTAGCTTGTTTTTGTATTTCCCTTTGCTCCCTGACTATATCAGAGAAACTCAGGGGAATCCTGNTTCCTTGTTATCCTTAGCTTGTTTTTGTATTTCCCTTTGCTCCCTGACTATATCAGAGAAACTCAGGGGAATCCTTTCTGCTGCNTTTCCTTGTTATCCTTAGCTTGTTTTTGTATTTCCCTTTGCTCCCTGACTATATCAGAGAAACTCAGGGGAATCCTGTCTGGAATAAGCCTGGTCTTCGGTATCTGTTCTAGCTGAGTGGCTTTTTCATGCAAAACTGCATTCCTTAACAATTGAAGATCCAGATGCGCCTTTAGCCTCATAATCCTCGGGAGGAGGAAGTTTGCCGCTTCTTTACTTATTTTCTTCCTGTCATCAGTAACATATCCTGTGAGTTCTTCCATCATCTTAGAGACTTCCTCCTGGGTTGTCTCATAATCTCTTACTATTTCTCTAGGAGATTCTTTTGGTATAACACCTGTTGCCACTTCTTCTACCTGGACTTCAATTGGAGAGGCAGCGTCGCCCACGCTGGTCTCTCTCGTCCCTTGAAGAGATTCAATTACGATCGTCGTCATTGTCTGTGCATCCTGCCCCCAAATGTAGGGGAGGAGCTTCTTGAGCCAGGCTTGTTCTTCAGAAGAAGGAGCAAGTATCTGTTCCCATTGAGTACTACTATCCATTACCCTTTTCAGATAATATATAGCCCTTTCCTTATCTAGGTTACATCCTTGACAGCATGTTTTGACAAACATCCGTCTCTCTACCATACTTCCTTTATACAGCCGTCCGGGCTGTTCCGTGAATGCACTATGCCAAGCCATCTTTACNACTTCCTTTATACAGCCGTCCGGGCTGTTCCGTGAATGCACTATGCCAAGACATCTTGACTTGACTTGAGGTTTTAACCTCTGGCTGGGGCAAGTGGAATGAAGCCACTGCCCCACCCGGTACTGCTTCTACTTTTCTAGCGCTACCCTCTTTGCCGCTTGAGGAAACTTATGGCGGTCCAAAAGCTTTCTTTGACCGACTAACTGCCTGCAAGACGTTGCCACCACCCGCCCGCGTTGAGGGGGGGTAGTGCTCAGTACCTTTTCCTTCTGGACAGACCTAGGTCTGTCAGCAGAGTGACACAATTAGTACGTCGACGGTTGTAGCTGGTACTACACAACTACAAACCAATCACTGATCCACCAAAACTGCAGCGATTTGGGTTATTCTCGGGTTTAGACTAAGTTGCTCCAATAACAACCGGGTGGTACCCCGAGAAAACCGAGACATAGGGACAGAAGAAGAAGAAAATNAAAACTGCAGCGATTTGGGTTATTCTCGGGTTTAGACTAAGTTGCTCCAATAACAACCGGGTGGTACCCCGAGAAAGAGACAGATAGAAAGAGATATAGAGAGAAAGAGAGAGATATAAAGAGATATAGAGAGAAAGAGAAAGAGAGAGAGAAAGAGAGAGAGATGGCCGGACCGGAATTCGAACCCGTGTCCTCCCGAATGCGAGTCCNAAAGAGAAAGAGAGAGAGAAAGAGAGAGAGATGGCCGGACCGGAATTCGAACCCGTGTCCTCCCGAATGCGAGTCCAAAGGTTGAACGCCGTGCCACCTGACTCGGTGAGACATCACTCCTGCTCTTTCTAAGCAAGTCAAATACATATTGGGGCCACGGTTGTGTAGTGGTCAGACTACTCGCATCCCACCTAGGCAAACCGGGTTTGATTCCTGTCGCGATCACCCGGATTTTCGCGTGTGGGAATCGTGCCGGACGATGCCGCTGGTCGGTGGGTGTTCCAGAGGATCTCCCGTTTCCCCCGCCCTTGCATTCCGGCGATACTCCATACTCACCTCGCTTCACCCTCATTGGCTCTCGAGACTTCGATGTTAAAAGCCACCATAATCTCTCCTCCTCAAATACATACTCCAGTAGGGGTGCGTCGGGGTGTATAAGGGTCATCAAATATGTTGTTTTATTATACATACTGTGAGAATATTTTTGAGAAAAAAACAGCGACGCTGATATTTTAAGTCGAAAATCCGTAGTATTAGAGGTGTCTTTAATTGGGCAAAAAAGAGGAAATAAATGTTATATGCGAGTGAATACGTTACGAAAATATTTTCACTAGATCAAACCTGAGTTTGAGTCAATTTTCNAAATAAATGTTATATGCGAGTGAATACGTTACGAAAATATTTTCACTAGATCAAACCTGAGTTTGAGTCAATTTTAACATTCCGTTATACCCATTCTGCTTCAAGCTATAAAACATAAAATTAGGATACATGTAGCTGAAATCTGTCACGGTTGGCAACACAGATGAGGGTTGTTGGTTGACTCTCTTCGAAGATAAGGAGCAATGTCTTGAGCAGTTACATGTCTGCCCACACAACGGTGCTTCAAGAATACCAAAGCTACCTTACGTAGACCTCACAACGCCGGAAATTTCTATAATGGCTTTCTTCTGTTTTAAATTCCCTTATATACAATAATGCCGAAAAATGACGAGCAACTTTCATCTCAACGATTGTCATACGGGTGTATCATTCGGAACACCGAGGCTCATTTAAAAANAAATAAATGTTATATGCGAGTGAATACGTTACGAAAATATTTTCACTAGATCAAACCTGAGTTTGAGTCAATTTTCACATTCCGTTATACCCATTATGCTTCAAGCTATAAAACATAAAATTAGGATACATGTAGCTGAAATCTGTCACGGTTGGCAACACAGATGAGGGTTGTTGGTTGACTCTCTTCGAAGATAAGGAGCAATGTCTTGCGCAGTTACATGTCTGCCCGCACAACGGTGCTTCAAGAATACCAAAGCTACCTTACGTAGACCTCACAACGCCGGAAATTTCTATAATGGCTTTCTTCTGTTTTAAATTCCCTTATATACAATAATGCCAAAAAATGACGAGCAACTTTCATCTCAACGATTGTCATACGGGTGTATCATTCGGAACACCGAGGCTCATTTAAAAACAAAGTAGAATAGATGATGGCTCGAACACAATTCCTAGCATTTCCCATAATTTACGAGCACCGGGTTAGCTATGAAGCCGTTCGGAGCCGACAAACCCCGTCACTTTTTACCCCGACTGTGGATCGCCGTAAGAATAAAGCACGAAAAATTTAACTTCAGTCCGAAACCCGCTACTCTGCTACTGCATCATTCGTCTGCCTTTAGTGTTACAGCTCGAGCGGGGACGTCCATGTTCATATATAAAAAAAAAACATTCTCGTGCGGGTCGTTTGGCGTGAACGTAAAGTCATGACCCGGCACCGCTTTCTAGCCTCCTTTTGGCCACTTGCCCATCACGTCTCCCCCTGTTCGAGAGTACAGTTATCTCAAGACGGAACTCGATGCCAGCTTAAAGACGCAAACAAAGGCCCCCCCCCCCTCCAAGATATCATACTATTTTTTCCATCGCATATACCAGAACGTGAAAGTTAGAGGGGAGAGGGGCCGAATTTATTTCATGTGAACGTTTACGTCCGAGAGAGCTCATTCCCGTACAGATATGTCGCAGATGTGACCCGTCCTCCATATTCACTGCCGTAGTGAATTGTAACAACGTACTAATGTTTGTTTGTGTGTCATTCGCTTTTTTAGAGATGCTGTTGCAAAACACATTTTACTGATAATATGCTCCTGGTTTTTTTTTTATGTTAGCTCTAAATAAAACGCGTTTCTACTACCTGAATTAACGGCTCTCTGACGTGGTGACATACCTACTGTAACTCGCAGTTTGGTTGTCGTGAGTTGATTCCCGCTGACAGAATTAAATTAAGAGCGTTTTTTCCCAAGTGGTTTACTCTTCTCATTCGAGGCAGATGCTAGTGCACTTCCGTCGTATGAACGTTTCCAATCTCTCGCATGTCAGATTAGGAGTGTGATTAGCCTTAATGCTTTTAAGGAATAAATATTGCATACGGCACTGCCGCGTCAGCCCCGTTCCCAAACTCTCTCTCTCTCTCTCTTTCTCTCTCTTTCTCTCTCTCTCTTTCTGTATATTTTATCACTTGTAAATTTAGTTTTTAGTGCTGTTTAGTTCGTTTTATGCCCTACGGTGTAGTGATGGCCTGTGATGTGCAATTTTTAGACTTCAATGTCCGTATTTCCATAAATAAATAATCTTCTGATAAATAACCGCCATGCGGCTGATAAAATGTGAAATGGCTGCGCTACCCGAGCGGTATATTTATCATCTCGGCCGTCCTCAACATTGCACGAAGTAAATGTGGTAGTGGGCAACACGCGGAGGAACGACCCTCGGTAAGGAAACGGGAACAATTGCGGGGAAAAAACTCACGTTATTACGGAAGAGCCCGCCAAAGCGCCAATGTGCAAAACACCTACCGTTATTTTTCCAGAAAAGCTGCGTTTATATTTCGAACCGGAGGATCAAGAATGTAAAATACTACCAACTCTATCACACAACAGTCGGAAGTGCGATATTTTTCCAATTTCTAAAGTAAAGTTTGGCTTTATATTCTCCTCGTTTGTTGGGAACTATGGGGAGTGATTATAACATTGACTATTAACATTCAAAACGAGTAAAATTATTTAAGTACTTCACTTTCAGCTTTAAATCTTAAGCAGTGCCCAATGTCGTAGCCAGCAGCCTTAGAAGCAAAATACACTAATTTGCAAAAAAAAATTTATCGGCTGGAAAGTGCCATCGCAGGGGCACGTGAGTGGGTGCAATATGTATGCATACAGAAAAAATATATATGATACCACTCCAAGCATGTATTGCAGGGGGCCAACATTTGCAGGATCCACTTATTAAGGTGTTGGACCACCCGTAGCACGGCGACATGCGGCGATACGGTCAGGCATGGAGGNAAAATACACTAATTTGCAAAAAAAAAAATTGATCAGCTGGAAAGTGCCATCGCAGGGGCACGTGAGTGGGTGCAATATGTATGCATACAGAAAAAATATATATGATACCACTCCAAGCATGTATTGCAGGGGGCCAACAATTGCAGGATGCACTTATTAAGGTGTTGGACCACCCGTAGCACGGAGACATGCGGCGATACGGTCAGGCATGGAGGAATGCAGACGTCGGATGTTCTGAGGAAGATCCTGCCACAGTTGGCCCAACTGACCCTCCAAATCTGCCGCCGTTGCCGCTGGCCAAGATTCCCCCCAACCTGGACATAAATGTTGTCGATGAGCGAGAGGTCAGGGGAACTTGCTGGCCAAGGAAGCATGTTGACATCGTGAAGGCAGGCCAGAGATACCCGTGCTGTGTGGGGCCGGGGAATATCCTGATGGAAAATGGGGTTGTCAAGCTGCACCAAGAATGAGAGTATACATGGACGCAGAATTTCTGGACGTATAGCCGCGCCGTCGGGGCTCCTTCAATAATCGCCAGTAGTGTGCAGGAATTGTAGGAAATGACACCCCACACAATGACACCTTTGGGGAAATCGTAGGAAATGACACCCCACACAATGACACCTTTGGGGAAATCGTAGGAAATGACACCCTACACAATGACACCTTTGGGGAAATTGTAATAAATGACACCCTACACAATGACACCTCTCACTGGGGCCGTGTACCGCTTTGCACTGAAGCGTGGATTACGATGCTGGCCACGACGTGTCCAGACTCGAGTTCGGCGGTCGTCTGTATCTATTCAAAATTCGTCGCCGAACACTCGTCGCCAATGCGTAAGCTTCCATGCTGCCTGTTCCTGGCAGAAAACCACACTTGATCAGTGATACTCAGGTTGTATTGGTAGAAGTCGTAAGAGGCGAAGCGACGACAGATCCCGCTCTGCTAGCCACCTGGATATGGCGGTGGTCGACTCTGGTGTACCCACAGCTGCCGAGACACGTCTATGGATGGTGTGCAGCGACGCCTGTGGAGTGCTTACAGCTTGTTGCATGATTAAATGATCCTCCCAACTGGTGGTTCGCCGGGGTCGACCCGAGCTTTCTCGACGGGTGTGTGCGTCATCATGTTCCCGCTGCATCCAACGCCGACTCACAATGTATGAAGAACGGTTCAAGTGGCGAGTAATTCGCCGAAATGTCCAACCTGCCTCTCAGAAACCGACGACGCAGCCTCTCTCAAACTCATTACAGCTGAGAAAATTCTTGTTGATTGCGCTGTCGGGACATGCTGCGTGTTGACTGAACNGCACGATTCATTCGTATTATTATTATTTTTTTAATAAGTTTATATGATTCAATTTTTGTGTTGTCGTTTTTAGAAACTATTTCAAGCTGATTTTTATTTAGTTGTTTTTATTATTTTCATAAAATTAAAATACCAATATCATACTTACCGCCAAAATAATAATAAAACATCACATTTACAGAGTTGTTTCTAGTATTTGCCAACTAAACACGCTAATCATGATCAATCATAGCTATAAGCCCCTTCCAACTGGTGGAGGAAAATTTTCGGACTCGAGAGATAATAACCAAATCGATAGTAAAAAATGACTCCCAAACGTAGTCACGATAGCCTTGCTGTACACTGCTGGCCATTAAAATTGCAGCACCAAGAAAGACGCACCTGAAGGACACCACATTGGGAAAATACGTAAGACAGGGTAGGACAATAACGTGATAAATTGTTTAGCTGAGTGGCACAGCATGTTCGAGAATGGCGGCACTTACAATCAGTATATAAGTTCTGTTCGGGGAGCCGCTGGGAGGTAGTACAATTGTGTTTCCCTGCCGTTCGTGTGCACAGGAAAGTGTGCACGCTGTTTCGAAGAAAATGACAGCCATAAAATTTGGTTCCCTCATTTAACCGCGGAAGAATCGTTCCTCCTATCAGCATTGTGGATTATCCTACCGCGAAATTGGTTCTAGTGTTGGAAGTATTGCAACAGCAGTGAAGCGGAAATGTAATGCCGAGGAGATACGGGCTGAAGCTACGTGCAGGAATCCAACGGCCCCTTCGCAACAACGAGCGGGAGGACAGACATCTGGTGCGCATTACGATAACGGACCCTACAGCTACACCAAAGATCCTTCTCATTCACGAGTTCAGGCATATGGCACATCAATCTGTCAGCAAACACGTTGCATCGCCGTCTGCAGCATCACGTCATCATATCCAGCGCCCACATTATTCCGGCTACCGCTGATAGCTCACCACCGGCGCCTGTGCAGCTGCAATGGCGCCTGGAACGTCGAGTCTGGAGGGACTGATAGAGTACCGTCGTTTTCTCCATCGAATCCCTCTTTTGCTTGCAGCATCACGATGGTCTCATACGTGCGTGGCATCACCATGGCACACACCTGGCCAAGTACTGCATTATGCACCGTCATAACGAGCCCAGCACCTGGAGTTATGGTATGGGGTGCTATCAGATTCCAGTCCCTCCAGAGTATAGTCTGCATCGTTTGTATGCCGACCAGCAACCGTTCCATCGCGGATGTGTTGCCGTCTGTTGTTTGTCCCCTTTATTCGGGGTTAGTCCAGGGCCCTGTACCAACAGGACAAAGCGCGACCACGTGTGGTACATATCGTCCGACGGTTCCGAGATAGCCAACACGTCACAATTCTTCCTTGGCCTGCGCGTTNCATGGCACACACCTGGCCAAGTACTGCATTATGCACCGTCATAACGAGCCCAGCACCTGGAGTTATGGTATGGGGTGCTATCAGATTCCAGTCCCTCCAGAGTATAGTCTGCATCGTTTGTATGCCGACCAGCAACCGTTCCATCGCGGATGTGTTGCCGTCTGTTGTTTGTCCCCTTTATTCGGGGTTAGTCCAGGGCCCTGTACCAACAGGACAAAGCGCNTGTCCCCTTTATTCGGGGTTAGTCCAGGGCCCTGTACCAACAGGACAAAGCGCGACCACGTGTGGTACATATCGTCCGACGGTTCCGAGATAGCCAACACGTCACAATTCTTCCTTGGCCTGCGCGTTCGCCGGATCTCTCACTCATCGAAAATGAGCTCCATAGTCGGGTGATGACTGGTCTGCCACAGGGCACCCGCGGCCACAACGGATGAACTTTGGGCACGTACAGAAGCAGCGTGGGCAGAGATACCCCAGACGGGTATTCAAAGTCTCTTCCTCTCACCGCCGCGTTTGTAGCAGCGGTTACTGCCGCCCGTGGTAGGGCCACGTAATACTGATTTCCTCATGTTCTGTACATCATACCGAACTGCAAGACTTATCATATCACCTCTGAATGATGGGTATTCTGTCCAATAAATCTGTTGGTGTTAGCTTACGTTCTTCTTGGTGCCGCAAATTGAATGGCCAGCAGTGGATTTCAAAGTTTATAAATGTCTTCCTCGGCAACATAAAATTTTTGTAATATGGATTTAAAAAGCAGTGAAGTGCTAGATTGATGACGAAGTAGCCCTTCGCGGTTTAAACATTACTGGGAACTGATTCTAAATTTGTTTTACTAAATATGGTTTTGTATGGCTTACTTTTCAAACGTTCATGTGTAAATGGGTTTTTTCTGTATGGTTCACATATAAACCTACACAAATGTTCTAACACCAAACGGTACGTGGTTTTTCTGTGGAAAAAAAAAATTAATAATACATCTCAGAAGGTAATATTTTAAGGGAAAAAGCAGATGGTTTTAATTCCGTTAGTTGACCAATTTATTTTATAGGCGAAGGTTTCGTATTAATTAAGCATTTACTGATAAATATGTAGCGTTTCCTCTTAAGCTTGTGGAAGTAATATAAACCGTCGTTAATAATTGGGAAGTCCAAGAAAATCTCTTTCCGATAGCAAACTTAACAATTAGGAGGAAATAAACTGCTTGAATCAGAGAAGGGATCAACTCGTAATTTCCTTTGTCGTTGGCTATTAGTTCACTGTTGAGAATTATGGTCGCGGCAGAATTAGTCCAAACATTTTTCTTTTTATAACTTGCAACCTAGCGGGAGGCCAAGGAATAAATGAAGATAGAGCAAACAACAGTTTCAAATATGCTACAAACATTTTCAGTTGCTCTGACGGCAGAGTTTGCATAAACCTGAAGANAGAGCAAACAACAGTTTCAAATATGCTACAAACATTTTCAGTTGCTCTGACGGCAGAGTTTGCATAAACCTGAAGATTAGTGCTCCAGTTTGTGCAAAACAAGAAAAAGTTATGAAAATTACTGTGCTAATAACAAGCACTCCTGCAAGGACAATGCAAACATTTGCCACCATAATGGAGCAGATAGCAGTGACAAAAAAAAAAATTACCATATGCAAGGAAAAATAAATTGTGCTAACAGACCCTCGCGCACTATCACCACGCCTACGCTTAATTAGATTTCTGCTAAAAGGAACTGGCTAAAATCGTTGTTCCTAAGTACACAGTCAGTGAAGAACTCGAAACAACAGTTATGCAGGTCTGGGTATTAGGGACTTCCCAACGTGATATATGTAGGCCATTCAGATCTTTAGCGAACATGGCTCGATCCAGTACTCGGTAAGGACTTCAACTTAAAAGATAGATGTATTATTATACATATTTCAATATAAATTTTAAAGAATCCTTCATTTTTCTCTACGAAACTACAAACTCTTTTTTTTAATGTTTTATAACGGTTTCGAATATGTAGCTGTTTTTANAAAAAAAAAAGAATTACCATATGCAAGGAAAAATAAATTGTGCTAACAGACCCTCGCGCACTATCACCACGCCCACGCTTAATTAGATTTCTGCTAAAAGGAACTGGCTAAAATCGTTGTTCCTAAGTACACAGTCAGTGAAGAACTCTAAACAACAGTTATGCAGGTCTGGGTATTAGGAACTTCCCAACGTGATATGTGTAAGCCATTCAGATCTTTAGCGAACATGGCTCGATGGTCATGAGCCATTCCTGAAGTTGAATTTTCTATCTACATAATTTATACATATTTCAATATAAATTTTAAAGAATCCTTCATTTTTCTCTACGAAACTACAAACTCTTTTCTTAAATGTTTTATAACGGTTTCGAATATGTAGCTGTTTTTAAGTTAGAAATAGTTAGTGTTAGCATATAAATTCGTACAGCAAAACAAGCATCATAACGAATCCAGTTGTCGCGAGTAATAAAGTTTGTTTTTTAGCCAGCATTAAAGAGTGTGATTATATTTATTGCAGTGCTATCTAATGATAATTAATCATCAAGCGGAAAATACTACATTTTCTATTACCGAGCCCAGTACAGTTTGAATAGATTATCATAATTTTCGGTATCTTGGTTCGGGAATATTGTGGAGAGCAGTAGTAACAGCATTACTCCAGCTTCAATCACGACAGGCTGATGTTTTAAAGATATCATTGAAGATTAAACACACAAGCACACGAATCATTGAATGTAAATAAGCCACCACTGGGTAGAAAATCTGTGCCGTTACAGAGTTATGTCTCTTAAAGTCACATGATACCTGTGGCCTTACGAACAGCGCCAATTTTTATGTTGTAGATTTTAAGAATATTTTACGTTTTCGTAGCACATAAACGGTAAATTTATAAAAAATACTCAATCATTTTACAGGTAGCATTCGTCATATTTTTAACGTAATTGTGAGAATTTTAATTGGAATTCTTGATACATACAAAATTAGAAAATATAACACGAAGTATGAGTTCAGTATTTCTTAAAATCACAAAAGTAGTCAATTTAAATTTCTTTGAAACCTGACACTTGGTTTATTTGCGTTAAGTGTTTGACTTCTATCTAGTTATTCTTCAATTTGTATTTAAAAAGTTAAAGTAATACGTTCAAACTACTTTAAAAATATCCTTGAAAATTTTCTAAGTGACATTTTGATAACATTAGCAATTATTTCGAGCTGTAGCTGAATGTTTAATATTATACGGAGGTGGAAAATGAATGAGGTGCAGGGTTAGAAGCAGGGGCAGGGGTGGGGGGAAGTACTTAAATAATCTTTCGACGAATTTATAAATTTTTAGTATATTACTTATTTTTCGTTATCATTTGAAATAGCATCCTAAATATTACGACAATGACATAAAATTATTTATGAAACACGAATGAAAGGAAATAAAGTGTGTGTGTGTGTGTATGTTGTATGTATGTATGTATGTATGTATATTAGTATTACAACAAAGCAGTATAGAGTGCAACCATTGTGAACCGAATCCGNATGTTGTATGTATGTATGTATGTATGTATGTATGTATATTAGTATTACAACAAAGCAGTATAGAGTGCAACCATTGTGAACCGAATCCGTTACCCATAAAGAAAGTAACCAAAACTAATCTTTCGAAATAATCTATTTTCCCACAAAAAATTATTTTCCTCATATTGTAAGGTATTTTATAAAAACCACCAACGTAATCTATAAATTCAGTCTATGGGTTTGGTCTGCCCCTAAAAATGAACCCAATGACATGTGTTCAAGCAACGAATGTAAACTGCATTAGTGCTGCTACTCTCAATATGTCAAGGTATATACACTTTATTGCTTTCATTCGTTTCTCATAAGTAATTTTATGTCATTGTCATAATTTTTTACCTTCTATTTCACATCATAATGAAACACAAGTAATGTGCTAATATATAGAAAACCGTGCAAAGTTTCTTAAAATACATATCCCCCCTCCCCCTTTTTTTTTCTCCCTGAATCTAGTCCGCATCTCATCGCTTTTCCATCTCATGGTTTTTCATTGCGTTTCACGACTTAGATGTCATTCAAAAACTGATATAATTCATGTGTTTTTTTTATCGATTACCTTACACAACTCGCAATTACTGTTGGTAAGAAAGGGGGGAGAGGTAGTACGCATTTTGTTAGGAGACACAATATCTTCACGTACTTCGTAAATGGAAAAGAGCCTACAAACTGAATAATTTTTCCCCTTTATCGCACTGTCACTGGGTTTTGACGGGAATCGCATGAAACAGCTATTACAGATTAATGGTGCACCTTTGTATCTTTATCAGTTTACCGTATATCTGTAACTCCGCGTTAAATTTGTTAGCGCTCAAGTATAGGAATGAATAAATCGTACATTTGGATCACAAGATTCCCTAGATGTGTGCGCCACTTTAAGTTGTAGTATAAGCTATTGAAGTATTCAAACCACTTCTTTCGCCCCAATTAGTCCACAGAAGTGAAAGTAGGAGGGTTTATTGAGTCCAAAATAATATTCGTTCGTAGTTATCATACAACCTATCCTGGCGATCTAGCGTAGAATATGTAAGGATACGCACAAAAAAAACAGCAAGCTGTATTATTTAAACCCGCTACTATTCTTTGTACTGCGTCCTTTCTTCAATAAATTTTTATGTGTTAAAAACCAGGATGTTCAACGCAATGAAGCAGACTATAAACGATATTGCTACTCTTATCCCTGAACTAGTAAGTAATCTTTAAAATGTTTTTGTTTCAAATATATTGCCCACAGAGGTGCTGTTGCTTTTAACCATTGTGTGTTTAAACACTTGGGAATAAAATCCAAAATGTTTACATATAAAGTAAGCACGACAAAATTTTAATGTGTCTTTTGATAGTTATTTTTTAATTCGTCCAAAATTAATTCATGAACGAAGTACAAATCTTTGAACTGCATAGAATTTAGTTAAAATTAGCGAACCACGATAAAAAAAAGACAAAGGAAAAGAAACCTCTTAACTCCAGCGCGTCCTCAACCACTTGTGATACCTGAACCAGTGTTATAAGTTCGAGTCAACTGAGAATACAGTCCACTCACCGGCTCTTTGTCCCTGCACGGCATGGTAATAAAGTATACAGTGGCGAGCATGGACAAAGAGCTGGTGAGTACACTGTATTGCCTATCACCAGACCAGCATGCTCGCTAAGCATCTTAGAAATGATGGCAACAGAACTCCTGTCCCTTCTTGGTTTCCCTTATTTCCACGTAAATTTCGTTGGTAAAGGTGCTTTATACGCTGTCCGCGATAAACTGAGCACTTTTGAAAGCCCTGCTTAAAATCTACTTGTATTCACTCGGTGTATTCTTTCGCCATGTGCAAAATTGACATTACCATGCGCATGATCACTTTATCCATACTTCGGGCTAGTTAACATGAGAAATAATTTTTAAAAATTTAATATCTTACAGATGTGTTGATTTTTTACATTTGTACGAATTTAAAATACCAGAAAACCAAATAAATAATTTCAGCATTTATAAGTTTAGACATGCAACTACATTCCAGCCGTTGTTACCAACTTTACTGGGCTCTTGCCAATCAGCGGGCCAGTTAAAATATATGCCGGTAAGGAGCAGTGACATTTTTCAAAGGCTGATTTCAAAAGTGCTCCGTTAATCGTGAACAGCGAATACCAAAAAATATTAAGATGTAAATATATTTCTGAACTTGTGACGTTAAGGCGCTATGTATGCAAAAAAAAATCAGTATTTTATATTTGAACAAAATGCATTTCAACTTGTAGACAATATTTGTGAGTACTCCTTCCTCGCAAAAATTCTTTTTAGATCTCATAGTTTTTGCATTACAGTGTGTCAATATCACATTTTTTTGGGTTTCTGTAATGTGTAAAAAAAAGAAAAGAAAACTATTACAGAAAATTTAACAAGGGTGACTAAAAAGTCATGTCGTATTTCATTTTAAGGTTTTCTTAGCAAAGGTTGTTTTACAAAAAAAAATTGGATGCTACAAATCAAAACTATGCAACTATTAAGACTTTTTTTAGAATTGCAAAAGCATTTTATAGCGTTATTTTTAACACTTTTGAAGAACTNACAGGTGGTAGATATCAAACCGGGCTAAAACTGTTCACGAATTTGTTCTATCATTTCACGTCGTTTCTAAGTTTAATAAATTTTGAAATAACTACTTAAAAATCTCCAATTTTCAAGAATGTGTCTCCGTTAAGAGGAGTGTGTGGCTGCGCGTTCAAGGTTGAGAAGCGAGGGTGTGATAAGGGCGACAGTCACACGCACTTATAGCACCTCATCGCCACTACGGGCAAGGCATGCAGTGTTTCCGTCCTGACGCTGTGCAAGTTAGATCTGTAGCACTGGAACTTTATTACACGCGATGAAAGCCTCTAAGCCGGTATAGTCGTGCTTTTCTCTTACCGCTTAAGGAAACTGCATAGTTAATCTTTAAAATTGCTATATTTAACCATTTTCACGAAAAAAAAAATTCCGTGCATGCACTTAAATTGGTAAAAGTAGAAAAACACATTTTCTGGCCAAAAAGTCGTATTTTCAGAACATTTATTTACCGAGCTACGCGTATTCGCTCGGACAACGATTTCACAGTAAAAGTTTCCGTACATACTCTTTTAATAAACACGTTGGATCACAAGTCGTATTATGTTTTCTGCCTCGCTTACCATGACAAAATAATTTCACAAATCTACCTCGAGTTCACGATAATGCTCTATATAGAGATATGCGGAGAAATATTTTGAGGTAAAAATTTTTTTTAACCCTTTTGAATATATTTTTAACAAATCTCTGCAATTGAAATTGACTACCGGACATGAGATATCAAAGCTTTGAACGGCATGTATAACTACATAATATAATTTTAGAAGATAATACGATTTCACTTATATCCGTTTACAATGTGAGACAAAAATTATTTCATAACGAGAGAAGCTTTGATTACGGTTATAGTTGTGAATCGGGTAATTGGAGAGAAAACAGAAAGTTTAATTTCTAAATTATTGTTAAGAAAGTTTCCTGCGCCTGGATAAACTTGTTTTTAAAGTATTTAATCTGTAAATTAAGCTATGGTGGAAAATGCATTAATCCAAGTTGGTGGGAATCTCTCTCCCTGAAGAAGCGGTTTTAAGGTAAACATTACACGACATGTTGAATTACTGGTTTCTAGCTTATTAAAGTTCTTTAGGGACATTTATTTTGCAACTACAGCCATACATCTCTGGCAATATGCATTAAGCTGCGGAACAAACATAAATTCTGAGCTTTTGTCAAGTAATTATAATGTAATTAGGGCATAATTTTTTCAATTATCAATAGTTTTTGCCGTTTTAGAAAAACAAGGTAATGCGTGGATATATATTTGGCTACTACATTTAAATACTTTTGTAAATAAATATCTTGCTATTATAATAAATAATTAAAGAATATTCACGGTAAACTGAGCTCTTTTTAAAACCCTCCTTAAGATGTACACTGAAGAGCCAAAAAAACTGGTACACCTGCCTAATATCGTGTAGGGCCTCCCCGAGCACACAGAAGTGCCGCAAGACGACGTGACATGGACTCGACTAATGTCTGAAGGTATGCAGGAGGCACTTCACACCATGAATCCTGCAGGGCGGTCCACAAATCCAATCTGCGCCAATTTTAGAAAGGGTTGCACGTCTGTCACGTTTAATGATCCTCGTCAGTCGTCGTTTGTACCGTTCTTTCACGATCTTTTTCCGGCCGCAGCGATGTCGAAGATTTGATGTTTTACNGGAATGAATAAATCGTACATTTGGATCACAAGATTCCCTAGATGTGTGCGCCACTTTAAGTTGTAGTATAAGCTATTGAAGTATTCAAACCACTTCTTTCGCCCCAATTAGTCCACAGAAGTGAAAGTAGGAGGGTTTATTGAGTCCAAAATAATATTCGTTCGTAGTTATCATACAACCTATCCTGGCGATCTAGCGTAGAATATGTAAGGATACGCACAAAAATACAGCAAGCTGTATTATTTAAACCCGCTACTATTCTTTGTACTGCGTCCTTTCTTCAATAAATTTTTATGTGTTAAAAACCAGGATGTTCAACGCAATGAAGCAGACTATAAACGATATTGCTACTCTTATCCCTGAACTAGTAAGTAATCTTTAAAATGTTTTTGTTTCAAATATATTGCCCACAGAGGTGCTGTTGCTTTTAACCATTGTGTGTTTAAACACTTGGGAATAAAATCCAAAATGTTTACATATAAAGTAAGCACGACAAAATTTTAATGTGTCTTTTGATAGTTATTTTTTAATTCGTCCAAAATTAATTCATGAACGAAGTACAAATCTTTGAACTGCATAGAATTTAGTTAAAATTAGCGAACCACGATAAAAAAAGACAAAGGAAAAGAAACCTCTTAACTCCAGCGCGTCCTCAACCACTTGTGATACCTGAACCAGTGTTATAAGTTCGAGTCAACTGAGAATACAGTCCACTCACCGGCTCTTTGTCCCTGCACGGCATGGTAATAAAGTATACAGTGGCGAGCATGGACAAAGAGCTGGTGAGTACACTGTATTGCCTATCACCAGACCAGCATGCTCGCTAAGCATCTTAGAAATGATGGCAACAGAACTCCTGTCCCTTCTTGGTTTCCCTTATTTCCACGTAAATTTCGTTGGTAAAGGTGCTTTATACGCTGTCCACGATAAACTGAGCACTTTTGAAAGCCCTGCTTAAAATCTACTTGTATTCACTCGGTGTATTCTTTCGCCATGTGCAAAATTGACATTACCATGCGCATGATCACTTTATCCATACTTCGGGCTAGTTAACATGAGAAATAATTTTTAAAAATTTAATATCTTACAGATGTGTTGATTTTTTACATTTGTACGAATTTAAAATACCAGAAAACCAAATAAATAATTTCAGCATTTATAAGTTTAGACATGCAACTACATTCCAGCCGTTGTTACCAACTTTACTGGGCTCTTGCCAATCAGCGGGCCAGTTAAAATATATGCCGGTAAGGAGCAGTGACATTTTTCAAAGGCTGATTTCAAAAGTGCTCTGTTAATCGTGAACAGCGAATACCAAAAAATATTAAGATGTAAATATATTTCTGAACTTGTGACGTTAAGGCGCTATGTATGCAAAAAAAAATCAGTATTTTATATTTGAACAAAATGCATTTCAACTTGTAGACAATATTTGTGAGTACTCCTTCCTCGCAAAAATTCTTTTTAGATCTCATAGTTTTTGCATTACAGTGTGTCAATATCACATTTTTTTGGGTTTCTGTAATGTGTAAAAAAAAGAAAAGAAAACTATTACAGAAAATTTAACAAGGGTGACTAAAAAGTCATGTCGTATTTCATTTTAAGGTTTTCTTAGCAAAGGTTGTTTTACAAAAAAAAATTGGATGCTACAAATCAAAACTATGCAACTATTAAGACTTTTTTTAGAATTGCAAAAGCATTTTATAGCGTTATTTTTAACACTTTTGAAGAACTCTTAGCATCTTATTTTAATGAGAATTATCTAATTTCTATCAGTGAGATATTTCTTATTACATGTACGTCCAAAACAAGTCAAGTATTGTTAGGCCTATAAAAGTACTAAAAGCAAAATTGTAGGTTTATATGAATACCTAGCGTACGAATTACATGAGCTACGTATTAAGTATANTACTTTTTTTAGAATTGCAAAAGCATTTTATAGCGTTATTTTTAACACTTTTGAAGAACTCTTAGCATCTTATTTTAATGAGAATTATCTAATTTCTATCAGTGAGATATTTCTTATTACATGTACGTCCAAAAAGACTAAAATTGTGACTTTGACATGAAATTGTGCAAAAAAATACGAGGTCTGAAAACTTGGTTTGCAAAGGAATAGTACTCGTAAGTGATATATATATAAGTTGAATGTTTCGTGCAAATATAAAATGATGAATTTCTTCGTGACCTACGCCCTTGACGCAATCGCACAGTATCCGACACGCTGCCAGGTCGTCTGGAAAAGGACCTTGTATCTGACTGGCTACTCTTTCTGCAGGACGAGCTAGTTTGTGAATAAGTGCCTTTTTATACGCATTTTATTCACTTCCAGTTTTTAGGGGCTACGTACAGAACACGTCAAGTATTGTTTGGTAAGCCCTTTAAAAGTACTAAAAGCAAAATTGTAGGTTTATATGAATACCTAGCGTACGAATTACATGAGCTACGTATTAAGTATAGTAGCAAAGAGTCAATAATTGTAAGATTAAATTGANTAGTAGCAAAGAGTCAATAATTGTAAGATTAAATTGATTGGCAAATAATCCTACCACCACATCACTGCAGTTCATTCGCGACTCATTGGAAACTTTTTTAAAAACATACTTAGTTTTTTTCTTATTTCCGTCCGGATTGTGACCTCCCGGCACATTTAAAAACTATCATTGCTTCTGAACGTCTTCCAACTTATGCATGTGCTATGAAAATGTTGGGATAGTTTCAGTAGTAATCATTACATTATAACGTTACAATTTTAACAAAATGACGAAACATACTTCTACCACTTTTAGTTCGCCACCAGGGTTAGTGTTAGCAATCCAGACTAAGTGTTGACCTTAAAATATAAACTTTTACAATGAGCTCTATGTACGAAATTAATGTTCTTATGTGTTGTGGAAAATGAGGTACTGTAGATAATATAATAAGATCTACGCCAAATGGAATAAAGGGAGAGACACACACCCTTGAAAATTGATAATTAAAATTAGGTACATACTTGCAAAATGTCAGAAACCATTACGGTTTATTGAGAACTGTTCGCTTGAAAGTGTTACACCAACACCACGTTGTGTGTTTCTTTAATGTATACATCCCTAGCGGTAACACACTTTTACTGGTTAAAAACAAGGCAAACCCCTAATTTCCAAATGACGGGGGATGTTATTAGACACCAAATGTTTACAGGTGGTAGATATCAAACCGGGCTAAAACTGTTCACGAATTTGTTCTATCATTTCACGTCGTTTCTAAGTTTATNACAGGTGGTAGATATCAAACCGGGCTAAAACTGTTCACGAATTTGTTCTATCATTTCACGTCGTTTCTAAGTTTATTAAAATTTTGAAACAACTACTTAAAAATCTCCAATTTTCAAGAATGTGTATCCGTTAAGTGGAGTGTGTGGCTGCGCGTTCAAGGTTGAGAAGCGAGGGTGTGATAAGGGCGACAGTCACACGCACTTATAGCACCNTGGCTGCGCGTTCAAGGTTGAGAAGCGAGGGTGTGATAAGGGCGACAGTCACACGCACTTATAGCACCTCATCGCTACTACGGGCAAGGCATGCAGTGTTTCCATCGTGACGCTGTGCTTTGCAAGTTAGATCTGTAGCACTGGAACTTTATTACACGCGATGAAAGCCTCTAAGCCGGTATAGTCGTGCTTTTCTCTTACCGCTTAAGGAAACTGCATAGTTAATCTTTAAAATTGCTATATTTAACCATTTTCACGAAAAAAAAATATTCCGTGCATGCACTTAAATTGGTAAAAGTAGAAAAACACATTTTCTGGCCAAAAAGTCGTATTTCCAGAACATGTATTTACCGAGCTACGCGTATTCGCTCGGACAACGATTTCACAGTAAAAGTTTCCGTACATACTCTTTTAATAAACACGTTGGATCACAAGTCGTATTATGTTTTCTGCCTCGCTTACCATGACAAAATAATTTCACAAATATACCTCGAGTTCACGATAATACTCTATTTAGAGAAATGCGGAGAGATATTTTGAGGTAAAAAAAATTGCAACATTATTGAATATATTTTTAACAAATCTCTGCAATTGAAATTGCCTACCGGACATGAGATATCAAAGCTTTGAACGGCATGAATAACTACATAATATAATTTTAGAAGATAATACGATTTCACTTATATCCGTTTACAATGTGAGACAAAAATTATTTCATAACGAGAGAAGCTTTGATTACGGTTATAGTTGTGAATCGGGTAATTGGAGAGAAAACAAAAAGTTTAATTTCTAAATTATTGTTAAGAAAGTTTCCTGCGCCTTGATAAACTTGTTTTTAAAGTATTTAATCTGTAAATTAAGCTATGGTGGAAAATGCATTAATCCAAGTTGGTGGGAATCTCTCTCCCTGAAGAAGCGGTTTTAAGGTAAACATTACACGACATGTTGAATTACTGGTTTCTAGCTTATTAAAGTTCTTTAGGGACATTTATTTTGCAACTACAGCCATACATCTCTGGCAATATGCATTAAGCTGCGGAACAAACATAAATTCAGAGCTTTTGTCAAGTAATTATAATGTAATTAGGGCATAATTTTTTCAATTATCAATAGTTTTTGCCGTTTTAGAAAAACAAGGTAATGCGTGGATATATATTTGGCTACTACATTTAAATACTTTTGTAAATAAATATCTTGCTATTATAATAAATAATTAAAGAATATTCACGGTAAACTGAGCTCTTTTTAAAACCCTTCTTAAGATGTACACTGAAGAGCCAAAAAAAACTGGTACACCTGCCTAATATCGTGTAGGGCCTCCCCGAGCACACAGAAGTGCCGCAAGACGACGTGACATGGACTCGACTAATGTCTGAAGGTATGCAGGAGGCACTTCACACCATGAATCCTGCAGGGCGGTCCACAAATCCAATCTGCGCCAATTTGAGAAAGGGTTGCACGTCTGTCACGTTTAATGATCCTCGTCAGTCGTCGTTTGTACCGTTCTTTCACGATCTTTTTCCGGCCGCAGCGATGTCGAAGACGTGATGTTTTACCGGATTCCCGATATTCACGGTACACTCGTGAAATGGTCGTACGCTAACATCCAAATGTCATCGCTACCTCGGAGATGCTATGTCCCATCTCTCGTGCGCCGACTATAACACCACGTTCAAACTCACTGAAATCTTGATAACCTGCCATTGTAGCAGCAGTAACCGATCTAGCTGCCGACTGCATCGCGTTACTTTGATTGGTTCCATGCCTCTGGTATTTACATACGCACGCCTATTCCAGTTTNTAGCTGCCGACTGCATCGCGTTACTTTGATTGGTTCCATGCCTCTGGTATTTACATACGCACGCCTATTCCAGTTGTTTTGGCTCTTCAGAGTACTTGTCTACACATTGTGTATTCTTACACCGTACGTAAAATTAGCATTGCCATCGGAGTGGTTACTTTATATTCATGAGTTGGTCAAGTGAAACTATGCAATTATTATAGAACTAAATATTTCACAAATGTTCTTATTCTTAACACTTGTGTGCATTAAAAAAAACCGAATACAAAATATAATTCCATTATTCACCGATGTTTACCTAACACTTTTGATTTTACGTTAAGTCACGGAACTACTTTCACGTGTCGTTGCCGACTTGAATAGGCACATGACGCTCAGTGTGTGCCTGTTAAAATATATGCAGACAGGGGCACTGACATTTTTCAAAGGTTGATTTCGAAAGTGCTCACCTTACCGTGAGCAACCTACAGTTATTTCGGTGGAAAAAGTGTTATTACACTTAAACGGGGATTTCAACATGGCGGATAACATCGAGCCTTAAANACAGTTATTTCGGTGGAAAAAGTGTTATTACACTTAAACGGGGATTTCAACATGGCGGATAACATCGAGCCTTAAAAAGTGCTCAAATGCGGAGTAACTATAAGAAGTAAGGGTGGAGCCCGGAACAACCTTGGCGGGTTTGGCTTCTGTGCAGTTGGTTGTCCTGCGGTGTTGCCGTGCGGTGTTGCCAGACTCCGGGGGCGAAGCGTTTCGAAGTCGAGAGGGACCCCGAACAAACAAACAAACAGGACCGCTTGAAGCCGCTCGGGGCTCGGGCCGAGTGGTTTCTCCCGCCCTCGCAGCTTGTTTGCAGTTCGCACCTTCGCTTATCCGACTGTCAAACCAACACCCACGCCTCCCCCACCCCCGCGCGCACACCCCTAGCTACTTCCGCGGCCCGGGGGTCGTCCTTGGTGCCTCTTGCCGAAACAACCCCGTGAGAGCTCCCCCGCGCGGTGCCAAACGCCGCCACTTCACACCTCGACACCTCCTGCCCCACCCCCATCACCCACCAAAACAACCCCCTTCTAGATATCCAAATACTTCTCTCCCTACGCCCTCGGTTTGCCTTTATCTTCTCTCGCAGTCCAGCCCTCCTCGCCCCCCCCCCCCCC
>NQII01004187.1:44554-60691 GCA_002778355.1 Clitarchus hookeri
AGATACCATACACTAGGCAAATTGAAAACTGACAACGATTCCATACCAAATAAATCCGAAGACTAAAACACTACAACTTCACAACTTGTAAGCATAGTGTTCATATTTAATTCAGCACTCTTGAAACAGACATCTGCAGAAAATTATTTGCCAGTTTCGTGGCGTAAATTCCTGTAAAGAGAGACCTGCGTATCTACAATATTAATCGCTTCGAATTAAGGAAAAATAATTTTGTATGTTAGCGTATTTTGTTATAAGTTAAAAGTTCAGAATTAATGGCAAATTGATTCGTGTCCTATTATAAAAATTGCAATAAATATTGCCGTGGCAAATTCCATAGACTAAATACAGATGAGGTGGACCAAATTTTCGCCTTTTTCGCATGTCCTTCCTGTCCATCCTTTCGCCTACACAACTGTCAATAATCACATGATAAAATAGTGATGAACACGTGTGTTTAGCTTTTCAACAAACCATCGCCTTTAAATTATTAAAACATTTTTTGGAACTTAAATACATTCTAATTACATTAAAACTAGTTCAGATAAAGGTGTGCAAATTTTCCAAAACATATATTAAAATAAAAAATTGTTCAAACTGTAGAGGGTATGTAGGGTAGAGTACGCATGCGAGCTTCGCAGCAGCCACTTTCCATGTTCCAACTGTCTGGTTCCCTGTTGATAGCAATAACATAACAACGTTGACATAACTAGCGGTTAAAACATTGTATGTGTAACTTAGCAGTTTGAGATTTTTGTACACTTCCTGTCGCCGAGTTTTAATACAACTTGATTATATTCACGTTGGACAAAATATTGTTACAACTTCTAGCCAGCTTCTTTAAATGACAGTGGTCTTAAATTAATAAAGTAGTTAGTGATAACTTCCTAATTGATATACAGAAACCACAAACAAAATCCTATCGATTTAATATCTCACAATAAACTGGCTTCACTTGCTATATACAGTTATTATTTACATAATCGTCAATCACCACACATAAATTAATTAAATTAATAAAAAACCGTCTCAGTAAACAGTATATGAACATCTGTTGAATTAACTGATAAATGATATGCCCATGCTTGACAGTTACAAAGTTTACAATAAAGTCCATATCACACATCCGTAAAGTCCCAAATTTGTTCAGTCTAGATTTCACTCTTTTGAAATGTTTTAGTGCACTTCGAGTGCCCTCTACTCGTCGGTTACCACGCCCTCTCGTACATCCCCACAACACACACCCTCTCGTCTGCCATCGTCTCACAATCTCCACCGTCTTCCGTCCTCTCCGCTGATGTTCCTTGCTGCACCATAATTTTTCCTGAAAACCTCACATCAGCCAGATGGCTAACACAAAAACTGCCAACTCTCCAGCTGTGGTGGCACTTAGCCCAGAAACTTACTTAAATGTTGAGATGTGCCGAGGAAGGAGATAAGCAGAAGTTTTATTAAATATTCTGCCACAGACTTCTCCAGAAGGGGGATGGGGGACTGTGATGCCATTCCAGGTAGCTGTATTCATCCCACCCACAAGGTGATCTATCTGCAGCAAGGTCATGTCGACTCACCCCCACCCCGTAGCAGGTAGATGGCAGGCACACTGCACCTACCGTGAGGGTCCGCGCGACACTGCCCGATTTTCAAGTATGTTCGTTCGGAACAGACCCTCCAACTTCTGGACATTCGTAGAGGGGCCAGTCGATCGATGTGGACAATATTAGACTTCTCCCGAGAGCCCTGTCGACAAATCTTGTAGACAACATAATTGATCTGATTCAGGATCATGTAAGGGCTTTCCAAAAATGTCTGTAGTTTCGGGAAATATCTCTTCCGTCTTTGGGAATTGTGCAGCCACACTAGCTGTCCTTGAAAAACCTCTTCAGGCATTCACCAGTAATATTGTGTTTTCATTGCCACTGCTAATTCTGAGGTGCTGCCAGACAAATTCATGGATGCGACTAACATTTGATGTAGTTTAATGGTATGTTCTGGGTTATCTGCTTCTTCTTCCACTGGACATCCGAACAGAAGCTTGCCATGGAGGCGGATCTCTTTCTCAAACAGCATCCTTGAAGGGGTTGCTCATGTTGATTCGTGGACCACTGAAGGATATGCTAGGAGAAATAATACCTTGGAATCCCAATATTTCTGGTTGTCTTCCATGAAGATCACCAAGTACTGTTCCAGGGCACGGTTTAGCCTCTCGACCATCTCGTCTGGCTGAGTGTGTAATGCTGTAGGTTTGGTTTTCTTCATTCCTTCTAATCCTTGTACCTCTTGGAAAAGAGTTGCTGTAACATTTCGTTCTTGATTAGAATGAAGCTCGAGTGGTACTCCAAACCTGGAGAAGACAGTCTCTTGGTTTGGACCTGGTATGACCTCAGGTCACTTTATGAAGTAGTCTTGCACTACCAGAAGGTACCGATTCTCCCTCTCAGTGACAGGTAATTGTCCACTGCCATACTATGAAATGTGACCCCAACATTGTACTTCTGAAGGTGACCTCATCCTTTCATCTCTGTGCCCTTATTTGTGGTACATGCATCATTTCTCAACATTCTCCCGGAAATTCTGCCAATAAAATCTCAGTCAAATACTATCGAGGATCTTTTTTTACACCGAAGTGTCCGCCTGCTGCTGTGTTGTGCCTTTCTTTTAGCACTTCTGTCATTCTGCACTCTTGCAAGACCAATTGAAAGCAGCTGTTTCCCATCATTACTTTCCCAGTTCCTGTAAAGCATGCCATTCTCCACTACAAGGAAATTCCACTGTGCCCAGTATGCCTTCACTGTCCGGCCTAGACTATATATATATATATATATATATATATCCTGTTCTCCTCCTGTCTTTGTCAACGCCCAGCTTCTTTCCACTCCAATATCGGATGCAAGGGGGAATCAGTTAGTTGATTATTTATAATGTTCTTATCGTCCCATGTAGGTGACCCATCACAAGATATAGAGCCTTGAACTCTTGTCCTCCTTGCCTTCCACGATCCACCGCCCTTTTCCTCCTGGCATTTACAATGATGACAGAATGGTCCCCGTGGTCTACTGGTAAGTGTAACTGCATTGCTGTGAAGGTGTCCAGACCTCTGATGTGTTTCAAAGTCATATTATTGCAAATGCTGTATCGACCGGACTATTTTACCTTCGGGGTTCTTGAAATTTAGTAGCCAGCATAAGGAAGCATGATGAGTTCTTAGGATGAAGTGTGTGCCATAAAGATACGGGTGAAAGTGTGCAATTACCTTCACCATGACCAGAAGCTGCCT
Organism: Clitarchus hookeri; assembly: GCA_002778355.1. NCBI lineage: Eukaryota > Metazoa > Arthropoda > Insecta > Phasmatodea > Phasmatidae > Clitarchus > Clitarchus hookeri. Next base: position 47,832 of record NQII01004187.1, read on the forward strand.
ACATATCGCACAGTAATTTCTCTCAGGCTTGTGTAGCATGTTACTGAAGTATTAAGGTAGTCTCTTCTTTCCAGCCTTGATCTGAGACAGCACTGTCCCGATGCCTACATCACTAGCATCAGTATCCAGAATGAACTCACCCTCAGTACTCGTAAATTGCAAGGCTGAGGGATCTATCAGAATTTTATTTACTCTATTAAAAGAATCTTCGCATTCAGGGGCCCAATTAAATTTTATTTTTGCCTCGGTCAATTTTTGCAGTCGCCTGGCGATCGTGGCAAACTCAGGCACAAACCAACGGTTGTAAGCACATAAGCCCAAGCGACTTCGTACTTCAGTCTTGTCAGTTCGTTGAGGCCAATCTCTTATTTAGCTGGCGTTCTCAGGGTCTGTTTCAATTCCATGTGCTGACACAAGATCGCCCGAGAAATTCATTTTCCTTCGCAAAAGGTGGCATTTCTTAAGAAATAATTTCAGGTTGACTGTGGCTACTTTCTGAAACACGGAGTAAGGGCGTATCAGATGCTCTTTAGACGTCCTTCCTGTTACTGTTATGTCGTCTAGCTACAAATGGCAAATGTCTAAGGCTAGGACTTTCTCCATCAGTCGTTCAAAGGTGACAGGTGCATTGCATAACCTGGATGCCATAACCTTTAATTGCCAGATTTATTTCCCTTGAATAAAAAAGGTCCTTTCCTTTTTGTCTTCTGGTGCCACCTCGCATTGTCAGAATCCGTTCTCCATGTCCAAAGTAGAAAACCACTGTGATCCTGCTAGGCTATTCAGGGTGTTGTTTCTATCTGGAAGTGAATAAGAATTTTTCTTGGTCACATTATTAAGTTATCAGTAATTGGCACAAAATGTGATAGAACCATCTTTTTTTAACAAGAATAATGGTAGGAGTTAATGTACTAATGGATGGCTTTATAACATTTAACTCCTTCATATATTTCAAAATATCTTCAGCCACCTCATGTGAAGCCTGCAGTAATCGCCTTGGTGGCTGCATTATGGGCCTGACACATCCGCTGTTTCGATGTGGTAGCCTGCAACATTTGTTCTGACAGGGTCATTTGTCTCATCTGAGAAAATATCCCTATTTCTCTGTAGTAATTCTGAGACATCCTCTTGTTGCCAGTTGGGGTTATCTATTGTTATTAATAACAGTTCCGTCAGAGTACCTGGTAGAGTTGCTTCAGGAACATTTGTAAGTATCTGTGAGACCTGTCTGCAAAACCCCATTGTAGCCCCCTCCTCCATATTGATAGCACCGTCAGATAAATTGATCATCCTTACTGGTAAACTGGCCGAGTTTCAAGCAACCAAATTCCTTGTTATAGTGACACCATCTGGTGGATTGCATCCCTTCTGGCCTGGTTCGATTATGCCCAACTGCTTGACAGATTTTCCCTGGCATCTGCCTGGAATAGTAATTTCGCTAGAAGCAAAATTCCCGGTGGAACCGGCGCTTTCCTCACCAAACCTCCCCTCCTGGTGGCAGATACCTATTAAAAGGTTATACCAGAAGCGCCTCTTTCTACTTTACTTTATCTCCCGCAAACAAAAACTAGATCGGCTTTTTTTTCGCTAGAAGCAGGTAGAACAGTCGACTGAAGGGCCGCGGTGGTTGAGCGGTTATCCTGCTTGCCTCCCACCAAGGCGAACCGGATTCAATCCCCGTCCGGGTCACTTCCGGATTTCCGCAAGTGGGAATCGTGCCAGACGATGCCGCTGGTCGGCGGTTTTTCTCGGGGATCTCCATTTTCCCCTACCCTTGCATTCCGGAGCTGCTTCATTATCATCACATTTCACCCTCATCGGCTCTCAGGACCTCGTTGTTAAGAGCCACCCAAATCTCTCAACTCAACTCAACAACAGTCGACTGACTACACACTTACGGGCAGCTCGTCAGCTAGGATAAACCTCGTCTTGTTGACATTGCCCACTTGGTTTTGCCTGCCCGTAACACCCCCAGTCGAGTATCGGCACATTATTCCAACGTATATAACCCATCAAGTTCCAAAAGGCATTCGTCCTCTACTTCTGCTATGTAAATGTTGTGCTCTATGCTGAAATTACCAAGTTTAACAGTACCCGCCTCTTACTTCTGATTGGTGATGTCTTGCACGTTACTGTAGTCAAATATCAGTGTTCCATGCTCTCGTCTGACGATCGCTAAGGGGAAGTTCCGAGGGTGTCCGATCTCACATTCGTTATAGTCGCCCTTGTGTGAACTAACATCTGACATGAAATATAATTCAGACTCTCCTCCACCAACATGGCATCCGAGTCATATTTCACTGAACGCACCTGCATGAACGTTTGGACCTTCCCTCCAGCAGCCATCGACATTAACCACTCAAGATCGTTGCTTACAAGTTTCCCGAAAATGTTGCACTGTGAACTGGTCAACATTTTCATTCACACTATTATCCTATCCAATACTTTTTTAACACTGTATTTTCTTGTCTACTATTTCACTTTTAGTACTAATTTGACTATTTACATTCTCATTAACACTATCGACAACATTTTATTAGACATTTACACTATTTACATATTATCTAACACTATTAATTTGACCACTAAAACGTTTAATTCATGCACGCAGCGCTTCCATATCTACCGACATTATTCTGGTTATCGTTCACTGCGAAACAACCCTAATTATGCGACGCAATGCAATAATTATATAATAATTATAAATTAATAATTAATAGCCTACCATATAAACTATTTTACAATTCGATTGCTGAATGATTGCCTCCATCCCACTTCTGACACTAGTGTTACAACTTCTCAAAGTAAGTGGGGTTAGCCAGGTTCATTAAAGGGATGAAGGTCTGAATTAAATGCAAGCATTAATAAAAATTTACTAATTTATTTACAGTTGCTACAAAGAACGTACTTTCGACATATTTTCTTAGAATAAATGGCTATTACTTGCTATTTACAACTTTTATTTAAATAATTGTCGTTCACCTCACATAGATTAATGCATTCAAATTACTAAAGTAGGAACTGGGCATCGACACCTACTGAATTATTTTAAAAATCAAATGTACATATTTTACAGTTACAATATTTGCAATAAAATTTTATCACGCGTTCATACGGTCCCAACTTAATTCAGTCCACTTTCCACCAGCTCGGAATGTTCTTAAGTTCTCCGAGTGCACCCATTCACATTAGCACTCTACTTGGCAGGTGCCATGCCCTCTCGTCCGTCCACACCGTACATACACTCGTCTGCCGTCGTCCGTTCTCTCCGCTGATGTCCCTCGCTGCACAAGATTTCACCTGAACATCGCACTTCAGCCAGATGGCTACCACAAAAACTTCTCTGGTATTTATAACATCTGTTTCTTTTACGAGGGCCGCTCTATGTAAGTTTTAATAAAGTAGTGCCTGTGTTGTTTTTTTTTTTGCTAGTGCATCCCTCCGCCTCAGCTGTTCTGATATGTGGAAGCCGTGCTGTTTGTATGTTATGTCAGCTGTTGGCATTACGACAGACAGTTCAGAGCTCTGAGCCAGTGACTGCGGTGTTGTGTGTACAGTCAACATTGCTTCAGAAGGTATGAAATTTTCTGACACAGCAGAAACTGTAAAATCCAAAATCTACATTTACAGAAACAATGTTCACTCTCTATATAGTGCAGTGTTTTACACGGATGTTAAATAATTTCAGTTGATATATTTGAACGACTATAATGTTTTACGTACATATTGGTTACAAGTTATGCAATGTAGGCATCTTTAATTTTTTCTGTCACAGTAAATTTTTTTGTACCACAGACATCTTGCCATGAGATTAAAAGTGTTTTTCCTTAGGTCCGTATTAAATTTAATGGGGTATTTTCCGAGATTCACGCACATAGAATATTTATTTTTATTTCTTGATGGTAAACACAGAGTGAGTGAGTGAAGAGATATGGGCGACTCTTAATAGCGAGGTCTTGAGAGCCGAATGTGGAAAGAGACCGGAAACTAGGATACAGATGGGTTTATCAATAATCATTAGTTACTTTATGAGTAGTTTTTTTTATTTGTAGCATGTTTCCCTTTTAACTGCAAATTGTAGCTTACACAAGTGCCAGTTCTATCTTTAAACTTCGTGTTACCTTGTTAGTAGCGCTGTTTTCATTATATGAGGAACTACTTCACTCAAATTGCTGCCAATTCACAGCGCATATTCCAATCAGTGTTAGCATTGTATTGTACGCAGTTATAAATAGGTGTCATTTAAGACTAATTTCCAAAGTACTGTTTAGGTGTAAACCATATAGGTTGGTGAGGATCCCCTCCCCCTCCATATTTTTACTCAGCATATTCTGATTACATGAAAGACATTAATATTCACTTTTGACTATGAGTTTTGGATATCGCAGAATTGCTATCAAGTTTTGAATTCCTATCTTTCTCTTACACGAATTCGTTTTTTTTTTTTAATACGCCTTTTTTTTCCTTCAGAGATATGAGAAATATGACAAACATTCATGTCATGTTAATAACGAAGGGGATAAATATTATCATGCCAAATTTCGTATGAGTCGCAAGAAAATACAATTGCTTTGAGCTCACTTCCACACACAACGATATACTGTCCCAGCGTTGTCTAGTTCAGGCTAACGGTATCGGAATTCAAATTCTTCTTTTTTTTTCACTGGTAAAGAGGAGAAATTTTGATATTCGTCTTGTAACATGCTATAATTCAAACACTTTGCCGTTTGTCTTACTTCAATATCCTTATCGCAGTTCACGTAAACCAAGCAGATAGCTCTAAACTCGCCGCGTTGCAGACGAGTTTCTGCAGACAAGGAAGACTTTTCAGATATCATGGATCAGATATTACGTGCTCAGTTAAAAATAACACGTAACCAATTGAGGCGTTAGCTGTGAGAGAGACTTCAGTAATATATGGCCTTTCTTCTATCAAACAGTTTATCATATTCCTCATTGTCTATAGGCATGAGACACAAAATCTTGTATCGATATCTCGATTCTTCACCAACTTAAGAATTCTTGTCTGGGCATACGTTGTCGTATAGGTGTTGTATCCTTACCGTCGTTTACTGTAAATCGTAGTTATTCCTCTAATATAAGTACGTTAGTTATGGTTTATAGGTATTGTCGTCTTTTAAGGGAAAATCATGTGATTTATGCATTTTGTTACAATCAATGCAAATTTCCAAAACCTTTATCTACCATCATCTCAGAAAGTGATTTTTTTTTTTATTTGTCTAGATGAATGATCCTGAAATACTCGGGCTATATTCTAGGAACAGAACCATCAGCATCTTGGCAGCTTATATTTATTGTCACAAGAGTTATACACATTTTTTTTTTCTTACTATGGCCTTTCTTCCAGCAAACTCTATATTCGTGATGCTATTTTCGTAGCCTACGAGTACTGGTTAATCAATATAAAATTTATCCCAGTGAAAGAAACATTTGTAAGCGAATCTCTGCTTTCTCCGGGAGAAGAAATAAAACTTTCTTTTTTAATTGTATCCCCACTCCGCGGCAGAGAAGAAAGCAATTTGCCTAGTGGAAGTTTCGCCACCAACTCAGATGAGATGGGCGAACGAAGTTGGCGGGGTTACAGAACTGTATACATTGTTTTCCACCGCGCGAAGGACGACTCGGCCGCGGCAAATTTAAAAGTTAACGGTTGATGGCGAACTTGGCCTTTTCCATTATCTCAGTTTGCGTTTACTCGAGCTTGTTATTTCCGTCCGAGTGGCGCATTTAATATGCTGTTCCTTTCCCGTACTTTACTTGCTTAACTACTTTCGTTTGGGAAGAATAAGGCTTGTAGTAACACCTTCTGCGTACGTGCCTATAAGAAGACATTTTGGTGGTGGTGGACGGAGGGGGGGGGTGATACTGCATGAGCTTGTTTTGAAATAATTTCAGCTATTCCTGAACTTGTTTTGATTGCATTTTTTATGTAAGATTTCGAAGATATTTAAGGAAATACTAGAAACTTTGTCACAATTTCTAGAAGTTTACACAAATTCACGTAATTCAAGGTGGAAAATGAGTTGTTTTGGCGACAGTTTTTGGCTTAATACCTTTGAGCATCAGTCTTCCTGTTTCCTGAATTGCTAACTCGGGGAAAATACTTATTATATAAACCAATGAAAGGATTTGAAAAGATATTTTAGCTTTATCTCTTAACTTGTGGTACTTTATTTAAGTTCATAGGATGGTCTACGATTTGCACCAACTTTTTTTATACTTATAATGATATTATGTTATAATATAATTACTATAATAATTTAAAATAATATAGTTATAATTTTATAGTTAAAATACTATAATTATTTTATAATTATTATGATATTTATGTTATTGTGCAACAGAGTATTGGAATAATTAAACTCTTTGATGAGTGTAATCACTTCTGTGATAGTGTTCGGAAAATAAGAGAGTAATACAATAAAGATTACAAATTGTAGCACACGAAATGTAGCCTAATACTGCAATTCTGTATGTATGTGTGTACATATATCACACTGTATTCTTACCGACTATTAATTCAACCGATTATTTTAGATTGTTATCGGTGACAAACAAATAAACGGAATTTCGTTATTATTATGTGAACGGTTTCGTTTCATTTAATATATGATAGTGAAATTAAAATATTAAAGTTTATTTTATGTATATTATAATTCCCTCCTAAAAAAAACTGTTACAAACTAAGGACAATTCACTTAATCTCCAGCCTGCACAGTTTTCAGAAACTCGCCAAACAGGCAACGGAGCAAAGAATTATACGTGATCTGTGATACAACAAAGAGCGTCGCTGCTGGAACGGAGTGACGAATCGCGCTATACCATGTGACAATCCGGAGAGGGTTTGGGCGTGGCAAACGCCAGGCGAATGCTACATGCTGGCATGTACGACGACCACGGGGAATACAGGCGGACGTGCGGTGACTTGTTGAAAGGGGCCAGGGGGGTTACATGTAAAGGACTTGATTTTCTCGTAACACTAAGGAGCAAGTTAAAGGAGGAAGACTATTTGGACACTTGGTCCTATGTATTTTCTACTGTATAAAAGACCAGTTCGATGACAACAGCTGTTGTACAGTATTGACGCATCCCGCGTCCCTAAAGATATTTATTCGTCAGAAGACACACTCTGGCAAAACTTGCAAGCGGACGACTGCAATATATACTAAGGGTTTGGCGGGCATGCCGGAAGAATGACGCAAGGATGGCTCGGTGGAATGAAAATGTGGTGTAGAGGCCACATGCGGATGAAGGCAGGCACAGCTGCATCTCGCAGCTGCCGGGGATGCTGAGATTACACCATCGGCTGCCTCTGTCCCAGGCTGGCTACCGCAATAAACAATGAGAGCTTTTAGCAAGAGTGCTGGAATAATAGTGGCACGATATCCAGAGGCAGGAGAACCACAGGCACCCACCAAGAGGCCGCCAAGTGTTCCGCCATGTGCGAGAGCCGAAGCGCCGAACACGTGTTTTACGACCCAGGGGACGCGGCGAGCAGCCCGGCCACGTGCGGAGATGATGCCAGTTCAATATGGCGAACTNCGAACACGTGTTTTACAACCCAGGTGATGCGGCGAGCAGCGCGGCCACGTGCAGAGATGAGGCGAGCGACGCGATAGCCAGAGGCAGTGGAAGAAACACATGCGAGAACCGAAGCGCCGAACACGTGTTTTACGACCCAGGGGACGCAGCGAGCAGCCCGGCCATGTGCGGAGATGATGCCAGTTCAATATGGCGAACGAGCTTACATAAATGGAAGGAAGAGGCAGGAACCAGATCAGTCAGACGTCGTCAAGCGAGGAGTGTGGACCGAAGCCAGCAAAAACGAGTTCGCGAGAATGCATCAAGACGTCAACGTCAGTCGGAGGATGTCAAGCGAGGTGTGCGGAGCAGAGCCAGTACGAGAGGAGGCATCGAGACGCCAACGGCAGTCGGCCGACGGGAATCGAGGAGTGCGGATCGAAGTCAGGAGGAACGAGTCCGAGAAGGCGTCGAGATGCCAACGCCGATCGGGAGGACCTGTCGCAGCCCAGACGTCCCAGTCTGCCTACCGAGGGACGAAGCGGTCCAGAGGTCGCCGGCCGAGAGAAGACCAGCGCCTCGAGTCAGATAAGTAGAGTCATACAGGAAATGTGAAGAATCTTGCTCCCCACGACACAAATCGCTGCGTCGAGCCATATGTAGCCCTCGTAGAAAAATGGGAAGGGAGAGTTGTCTTGTGTGTTCATGTAGAAGTGACCCTGTTAAGCATAAATAAAACTGACATATTTTAACTCGCAAAGAAGGTGAATTTATTTGATAAATTGGACCAAGGGATAGTAGTGTCAACATATTCCTACGCCATAACACTGAGGGCTAGCATCCATTGCTGGCGCCTTACACTGAGAGCAGAGACGATACCTACTTATACGACATAGCACTAGGCAGGTATCAGTATAATAGTGCACCCTGCCATAAATCACGAAATGTTAAGTGTACTGTGTACAACAAGGCTCCGGAAACGGACTGGCCGGCCCAGGGCCCCTGACTTCAACCCCATCGAAACTCCTCTGAGATAAACTGGGAAGACGACTGCGCGCCAGAACCCAGCATCACTTACTACAATTGCTACAGCGCTGTAGGGAGAATGGTCGACCATTCCACCGAAGACGTCCCAACGCCCGGCTGACCATCTCCACCGCAGTGTGTGAGCCGTGATGGAGGCCGTATTGATGCCCGCTACTGGACAGTGTATCCTAGGGGACCCCTGATACGAGAGTTTCGCTTGGGTGTACGGATCCTTTTGATCAGATGGTGTATATTTACATAGTGTCAAGTGCTTCAAAAACTTTTAATAAAATACCGGGCTAGTTCGGTCGTGCGGCAGCCAACCTAATTTGCGTTGAAGAGGTCATAGGGTGATGCTGACCGACTGTACTTGGAGTCTTTTATCCGTAGCGATCCTCCGTAAGAATTTCAGACACAACCGGAGCTATTCCTTGATGTGAACCTAGCCAGTTCCACTCGCATATTATTACGTTTATTTTTAATAAGTTTATTTTTAGCCTTTGTGGTTAACAGGAGTAATTATTACTATTTAAAAATATCTTAAAATACGTCACTTACTTTGAATTCCGCGGAACAAGATTAGATGCAACAAACATATTTATATAAATCATTACAACAGAATTTTTTGGGGGGAAACTCCAGAATTAGGAAAATCTATACATAACGATTAAACCAAATTCCTCTTAATTCAATTGGTAAACTTAGATGGTTTCTTATACAAAATTACATAGGAAATACATGTAAGGATTCTTAACTACAGTGAATATGAAGGAAGAAGCGATCACTTGTAAAAAGGATGCTAACATTTTCGCTAAACAAATATCACAGGTGGATTACATCGAACACCTTAAGTTGTTGTTGGCAATGTCATAAACTTTAATTAAATGAACAGAGTTCTCTGTATTGCAGTCGAATTAAAATATTTAATCTTAATTTCTTTGATCTTATTAGTTATAAATTATAGTGTCGTCGACGTAGTGAGACACTCCCGGGTCAAAAGTTATAAAGAAAACAATGCGCAACATTTAAAGGAGCTCTACGTAACGTCCGGGTGGGTAGGCAACACTGCTGACATCTTCGTCACACATTGCGGTAGATATAATATAAAATGTGTTTTTAAACTGCATGTCGAAATTCAAACCACTGCATCTGTGAGCTAATAGAAGCGATATATCCTAATATAAATATGTTCGGAAAGGTCATCGAGTATTTTTAAATTTAGGTTTGAAGTTAGGCTGAACAACGCCGCGCGTCCACAAATTTACGTAACTGTCTTGCAAAAGTTGCATGTAAAGAAGGCGAACGGAACTGAAACGTCATGCGAATGACGCACCAATTTCAGTATTGTAGATTTGTTGAAACTGCTCCACTGGAATCAATAAAAGTCTACTGATTATTTTAGTTGCTGGTGTTCACTGATTTGACAGTAATTTTTACTCTGAGTCTTAGTGAGTAGCATTGGCATAGCACTACAACATCAGTTCATTTCACTGACCCTACAGTAAGTAACAGATTTTTGACTCAAGTTCCAGTAAGAATAATTCCATTGATTGAATCCACTGATTCGGTTTCAGAGTGCATCTGCTGGCGAATTACAACCCACGCGCCAAACTTGTCCATTGTAAACCACGGTGTTTCGGTGTGACTGTCGGTCGGTAAGGCCTCTCGTTTCAACAACTACATATATTTACTGGTTTAAAATCCTGCGAGAAACATTTCTAGAGACGACACTAGACAACTACTGCGGTTCCGTCATGAGGGTGCCCCAGCCCACAGCTCCTGAGGACCACATAGGGGCAGCGGTGGCGTAGTGGCCAGGGCGCTCGCCTCCCACCACGGCGATCCGGGTTCGATCCCCGGCGGGTTCACTCCCGGATTTTCGCATGTGGGAATCGTGCTGGACGATTCCGCTTGCCGGTGGGTTTTATCGGGGTGCTCCCGCTTCCCCCTCCCTTGCATTCCAGCGCCGCTCCATTCTAGGGTCTCATTTCTGTCATTCCCGGGGATGACGGTCACCTACGGGTCCCAGCTGGAAAGACCGTCACTCGGAGGGTGTTGTTGCCTTGCCCTGGGTGCACTCCCCACACGCCATTATTATTATTCCTGAGGGTCACGACTGCCGAAGTGGACGGCACGCGAGTAGAGCAACCCGTGTTCAGCAATATGTACCAGCAGCTCTGCACCCTGTGTGTCTTCGACAGTAAGTTTCACTCCACTTACTGCTGTTTATTAAGGGTTGCTACATAATACCAGGATTAAATTCCCCTGCCTATTCCATGTTTCCCAGGCCAACACTAAAAAATTTCCAGCCTTTTTTTTTACTGTGAATAAAAATAAATTCTAGACAAAAGAACAATACTTCATAGAATTCGATTAAAATAATGCACAGAAATTACTGCTCCTGTTAATTGCTCTTTGTGTAAATAGTGCAGAAGTTTAGTTGCTACAATATTCGTTGCAATGCACATTTTTCTTTGTTAACACTGTTGGCTTTAAAATGTATTTTCAGGCTGCCACTAATAAACACATTCCCTTCTGAAAACACTTGTCACAGAGGCCCCATTGCCTGATCTCTACGTCACCTCGACCTCAACCCTTAAAAGTTTTTCTTCTGGGGGTCCGTGCAGACCTTCACTTAGGAGACCACGGTATGTTTTAAAAAAAGTCGGTGTTGTGAGCGGTCTGTCGGGCACTAGAGCAGTACCATTGAGTCTTTTTTAGGCGTGTTATGAAGACACTCATTTACATTTCGGCTCAATTTACGAAATAATTCCATAGCAGCTCACGCGAAATGTACCTACCGCTGCAACGTTCTCAGTAAAATAGGACGCTAGTTCGGTTTGTTGCTGAAGGTGCTGCCTACCGGTTCAGGCGTTAACACCGCACGCTTCAATGCGTGCTCTAGAGAACGACTGGCGTAAGAGTTTTGCTCTATTTTTTTTTATTGATGCACCCTGGCTCATAAACGGCCATCCGAATATGATAAAAACTTACGGATGTGCTTTTTATACAAAAATTTAGCTACCTCTATTTTTTAGAATTAGGCCTAGGGCGAATATTATTAACAAAGCTTTATCATCTTTCGAGATCTTATATAATGAAAACGTAATCCAGAAATCAGTTTCTTACTCTCGTACGATTTCTAATTACTTGTTTTCAACCCCTTCAAACCTCGACATTAAATGGTTCGTAACTCCCTTCGTATTCACTTCAGGTCGAAAAACCATTTTCTACGATAATTTTGCATCAGAATTACCTCGTCAAATCTGTCTATCGAACCTAAACTCATTATGTATCCATTTTGATTAAATAATTCTAAACTAGGATACGTTTATTTCTTTTCGGATATTTCATTCCACCGCACAAAATGTCATACGTAACTAAGCGTGAATTCTACCAAACACCATAAATTGTTGCATGTAAATTAATTTACTCGCATTGGCTTTTAAATTCCTGCAAACCACGTGTGTTTATCGTGCACTGTTGAATGTCGTTTCGTCGTTTCAACAAAATGTACCAGCTACTTTGCACTCTTTGTGGAGAGACGTTTTTCACGGAGACCTTCTCTAACGGGCGAAGCCTGTGGGGAGGAGAGGAAATATTGCGGCGTTCGTCTTTCCCCCTGCGCTATCTTCTGAGACCTTGCCCGCCACTTTCCTTTGTCGCTCGCGTTATTTTGTAAAGTTAACAGCTTTCGCGCCCTCGGTCCGCCTCGTCGTGTTCCCCCCATTCAAGGCAGCGTCGGAGGTCCTTTCGCCCTGCTTCAATCTCCATCGTCCGGGCCGGGCGCTGGCCGAGGAGCTTATATACACAAGAGCACACAGCTGCGTTTCTTTCAACCACGAAAGTGTAGCCGGTGTGGTGTAGTGCAGTTACACCAGATTTCCCTCGCGGCGCAGCCGCACTGTGCAGTTATAAATGTCCGTGTTTCTGCGGAAATGTTTACTGAACACACACATATTTTGGCAAACCTTTATTTTAACTTTACCAGTTACACCTCCTCGACAGCTGGCGTATTACTTGCTGCACGAATCACATCAGGTGTAACTACGCCCGTTGATGGCTCTGACGTCACGTGGGGGAAGGTATAAATGACTTTGGTGGGGGGTTTCGCCTCCTTAGATGGCTGCCATTTGGGCCGACGGCACGGCCCGGCCGGCCGCAGCTGGTACTAGTGACGGCCCGGCTGTGTACTAGCTGTTACAAAAACATTCGGCGCGCATCGGCCAACGCGCAACTAATAATACGGAGACTAATGTTTTTTTTTTTATTAGCACGGATTTCGGGCTGCG